>JAINUW010000103.1:0-210379 GCA_020205615.1 Panax quinquefolius | reverse complement strand
CTCCATAATTCCATGGAACTTTATTCAAAGTCGACAACAGGATGTTGTAGTCTGCAAGGTAAAGGAATTGGCTCAATTGCGACCACTTTTAAAGGATTGTCGACTCCTTTGAGATGAATTGGTTGTATAGGAAATACTTTGATAGTCTTATCATCAACTTGAATATAAGCGCTCTCGATCCTTCCATTGGGTAGAGCATACATTCCTACCCTTGGGTTGTCTGATGTAATCATCTGCTATTTGCGGGACACCACTATCGATAAGATTTTGAATGAGATGGCGGAGTGCCCAAATTCTTCTCAGATCTTGTGACCATGAGAATGTGAATGATATTGACACATTTCATCGAGATTGAACCTTACAAGCGAGGATTGATTGGAGGTAGAAGGAATGTGATTCTTCCTTCGTTGATCAACATTTGAAGTATCTCCTCCATAGATTGGCCCAAATAGGTGAATTCCTTTTTATTGGCAAAATCTCAAAGGGCTTTAGCACTTGCTCATGCTTTACTGACCTTATCCTCCATAGCTTCGCTTTCTGAAGGTGTTAATGAAGCATTCATAACAAATGGAAGGAGATAGGCATGCTTCTGCCTGATTAATTGGCGTGTGACTTGATGATGGTGGGTCACCAGTTCTGCCAATTGTTCAATTTGTTGCAAAGAGCTTTCATCTTTCATTCCATGGTAAACTGGAACTTTGCATAATCCCATTTGTCAACACCGTCTGTGATGGGTTGGGATGATTTATCAGTAGAATTGGAACCATGTCTAGTGCTCCAACTGATCATGTTGACCTCTTCTTCTTTGTGTTGAGGAAGAGGGTTGTCTTGCACGTGAGGTTGATCGGGTTTAGTGACCATGATCTCACCATTGCCTATTAGATCTTGAATCTTATGCTTCAAGGCCCAACAATCTTGAGTATCATGTCTGGGTGCCCCAACATGGTAAGCACACATCCAAGTAACATTAAAACCCCTCCTATTAGGTTTGGCTGGTGGAAGAAGATGTGTAATTTTCTTCTGAGCAGTCAGAAGAGCAAGAATATTCTCGAGCGAGTCCCCTAAGGGTGTGAACGTTCGAGGCCGCTTCACTTCTCCACTTTTAGGTGATTGTGCTGGAAAAGGGGAGTAGTTTTTCCTCTGCATAGGCATGCTTGGATTACCTTTTTGTCCTTGTAGTATCAAGGAAACATCCTCCTCTTTCTTTTTATGGACCCTCTGGGGGTTATTTCCATAAGATCTGGACTGGATGTGCTCAAGAAGCGGACTTTAAAGAGCTAGGTCTTGAATTTTACCGAACTTGAATCCCATTTCGACCATTTCGTAGTGTTTGATCATTTCAGAGAATGGTTTGCCAATACCAACTAGAACTCTTTCATAGAAAGGAGCTTCCTATACATCTATGAAAGTCATGACCATTTCTGACTCTATCATGGAAGGAATAACTTGAGCAGCAAGGCGCCTCCACCTTTGAGCATACTCTAAAATGACTCATTAGATCAAGCTTGACCTTGGTAATTTGGTGCCGGTCAGAGCCATCTGAGATTGAAAACTGTATTGAGTGAGGAAGGCATGTGCCAGCTCTTCCCAACTATGGATCTTAGTGCTGCTTATCTGGTTTACCATGAACGGGCTTCTCCAGTTAGACTTTTCTGAAATAGCTGCATTCGGAGCTTTACATTTTCTCCGTAAGACCCAAGTTCTCCGATGAACAATTTTAAATGTGTATAAGGATCCCCTAATCCATCATATTTCTCAAAATCAAGGGTCTTGAATTTCTCTGGATATTGAACACCGGAAATATGCAAAGGTCATATATGAAACAACGCCATGAGTTCCAAGCCCTTTGAGAACACGAATGGTTTCCTCCATTTGAAGGACTTTCTTCCCGATGTCAGATTTATCTGGATCTCCTTGAGATGGGTGCGTTCAGGGTCTTTGTTGGATGTATCCAACTGATGTTCTAGAATTGTTTTTTCCAGACCTTGAACTCCTTGTGTAGAGGATTCTGTGCGTGTAGGTATCTTCGTACCCTGAGTAGACTGGTGTAATTCTTTCAGTAGAACAGCCAAGTCTGTGATTTGTTTACTCAAGCCATCAAATTCTTCTCAAAAAACAGGATTAGACTGTTCGGATGAAGACATGATTGGTTGTAGGCTTGTGGCCTTTTTAGATTTTGATCGGGTAACAGACCCAATTGCTTCCCTACAAAATACTTACGTAGTTTAGTCTTAGGGTAATGTAAATGTTATCATAACATGTTCGTTTTAGGAATTTGTCCTGCAAAACCAGTTTGTTAATTGATAACATGTCATACATGAATATTCTTCATATTTTCCATTACATATGTATGAACATGGAATAAAATTACAAGTAAATGCCTTTACAAGTAATTGAAAATGGAAAGCATGAAGAGACTTTCCTCCATGTTTGGTTTATCAGAGGTTGACCTATCTTAGGGTTACTCTCGCGGCTTTTCGGTATGAAGGTTCCCAGATCATCGCAATCTAGTCGATGTGAAGTTAATTCGGTCTTTTTCAATCGGGCGAATCTGAGTGGTGCCTTTCCTGAGCCCCGGGGAATTATTCTTCCCACGGGTCCAGTAATCAAACACCGACAGGATAGCCTCCTGGTGGAGGGACCACACAACATACATTCACATACAATGTGTCTCACCGTTTATGCAAAATGATGACATGTGCGAAGCACTAATATCACAGATAGATATTTAGCAGTGCAATAAGTAAGATGCATTCGTACACATTCATCAAAAATGTAAATGCAACAATCACACACAAGCATATAACAATTTTGAAAAGCTTGTAATAGGCAGCTAAGCCCTCTTCTTTGGAGTCCCAGCAGTGTCGCCACACAATCGACGCCGGGATTTTTGAGTGTCCCTCTTAATGTGAGATTTGTTTGAAAAACAAGTGAAAAAGGTCCGACATGTATAATGTTGATGATTGACTTTAAGAGTTGCCGGTTGGTGTACTTAATCGTTTGCTGCAAATCAAAAAAGGTTAGCGGTTTGACCCATGATTTGACATCGCTAAGCGGGTCTACATGAAACCGAGATTTATTTTGTGTCCGAGGGCTTGATTATGCGGAGGGAAGGTGTTAGGCACCCCCCGACATCCGTGTTACTACACTGGTGACTAGCCACTCTTCAAAGAAATTGTTATATGAATGTGTGTGTGTGTGTGTGGATCAATGTGCAATTATTTGAAAGTAGTTCGAGGCCTCGTTACACTTTATATACTGCAAGGTTTGAATTTTATAGAAAAATCCGGTTTTAACCAAGATATAGCAATGAAGTTTTGTAAATGAGGTTTTTTCAAACCGTAGTGCTCAATAGGAATTGAGACCTTTTCATACATCCGTTTTATTAAATGTTAAATTGTTTGCTTTTATTTTTGAGATGGGAAGCATCCTCGAGAAAATAATATCAAGCCAGATGCAAACTCCTTATGGGCATGTGACCATCCAAGGAAACTCGAACCTTTGTAAAATAATGTACAAGTCGCTTATAGCTAAAAAATGTCCATCATGGGAACCGAATCTAGATTCAAAGAATCGAACCTATGATCACATGATTCCTAGGCTCACATTAATCTGCAATTTGTATGGAAAGCGATGAAGATTATATATATATATATATATATATATAAAAGCGATAAATATATATATGTACATGATCAACCAGCACAAAGCAACTCCATGGGGGGATCAGAAATGTAAATAAAGCAGTAAATGCTATCAACTGCCACGAAGTAAACTCCAGGCAGGACAAAATATAAATAAAGCAGTAAAAAGCGATCAACTGTCACGATGTGAACTCCAGGCAGGACGAAATGTAAAAAAGCTATAAAAAGCCACAGAGGAAACTCCAGGACTGACATGAATGTAAATATATATATGTACAAATATATATATATATATATATATATATATATAAAAGCAGTAAACGAATCGGATGTAAATCCGGGCTCATTAGATATGTCTGACAGCAATTATATATATGTATATATATAAAAGCGAGTAAACGCACCGAATGTAAAATCCAGGCTCATCAGATATGTCTGACAACAATTATATATATAAATATATATACACAAAGGCAATTAAACGCTCCGGATGTAAAATCCAGGCTCATCAGACAGAGTTTGACCACAGTTTATATATATAAGTATATATATACATAAAAGTAAATAAATGCTCCAGACCGAAGTCTAGGCTCAACCGAGGCATAACTCGATAATGTTAGTCCATATATACGAAATATATTCATATATTAGTATATATACAGACAAAAATGAAAACCAGAGACTTTATAGAATATACTCACACTCACACGACTATCAAGGTGTACAATAGTGTGTGATATATGAGAAAGAGGCTTTATAGAATATAAGAAGGCTTACAGTGGGCTGCCAAAGTGGACTTCTTAGACTTTAAATGGATAAACACTCAGCTCACACCAGATAAAAAGTAGCTATAAGTGAGCTAACTAGTGTTTAAAGAGGAGGAAACACTCAAAAGATGTGTATGCAGAGTAAAATGGACAGGGCTTCCTCGCCTTCTTCCTTCTCTCTCTCTCTCTCCAAATGGTGACCCTCGACTTATATTTATAGATCGATGGCCCTTGGTACACTTACGGCGTACCGCTTGATTGTACCTTCTACCGGTCGTGGTGGATCCGAGCCTCATTTGGTCCCGTCGTATCATTATACGTCGCGATCGTGCCTTTGTAATGTCCGCTCGAACTTGCAGAACTTCAATCCGAGCATC
Source organism: Panax quinquefolius (assembly GCA_020205615.1). Taxonomy (NCBI): domain Eukaryota; kingdom Viridiplantae; phylum Streptophyta; class Magnoliopsida; order Apiales; family Araliaceae; genus Panax; species Panax quinquefolius. The sequence continues at coordinate 205,591 of JAINUW010000103.1, read as the reverse complement.
TGAACGAAGTATATATGTACTTCTTCGGATCATTTGTGTCGAGAGTTACATAATGACATGGATTAGAGGTTGTACAAAGTCAAGAAGAGGGGTATATGCCCATGGTCTTCAAGCTTCAAATTCTATCCAAAGTACTGCCACTCGTAATAGTCACTCGGGATTGTCAATCCTTGGCTCTTGTGGGACATTTGTTGTATGTATGAAGTGTTGAGACGACGTGCCATTGTTGAAGGAACAAGATGACGCTTGACTCCTCGCCGGGGTTTTCACGGTTTGAGTTAAAAGTGAAGCGTTGCTCGTGGTTACAAATTGAGATTGGACTACTTGTTGGTATCTGCGATATCATCTTGTTGACGTGGTAAGATGACGTTGTGACTCCTCATCCAGGGGTTATCATTTGGTTTAAAAGCGGAAAGAAGACGTTGCTCGTGGTTACACTCCGGTGTGTGTTCCGAGTTGAGATGATGTTCGGTTTGTGTTCGGGTTGGAGCTGAACTTCCGGTAGTATCCGGCATGGATGTAAATTGTCTTTCGTGGTTATCTCCAAAAGACAAATCTACCCTCCTACTGATGTTAGGAATAGGAGTGCGAGAAAATTTGGTGTCTACACATATTAGATCGTAGAAAAATGTTCGAATTATGGAGGAAGAGTGTCAAAGGCTATGTAGTATCTTAATAGGACATTGTAAGGAATGTACTTGATATGCGGTTAATGATATAATAAATAAGATGTAAATCCTAGGTATGATTCAACCAATGGGATGTGACGATGATAAAGTAATCCTATAACTGTTGTAGTTCAGGAAAGTTATGTAAATAGCGGTGATGCTATTATTTTTTGATGTTTTTAAAAATTATTTTTTTATTCAAAGTGTTATGTGTTACGTGATATTTTTTCTTGTAAATTAAGTAGAAATACTTAAAGAAATAGAGTATTAGTCTAATGGGTGTATTTTAACAAAATGCATCCAAGACGTCAACCACCCCGACAGAGAGCCACTGAAGGGACCAATAACAACAATGCTGAGGATAATCTAGTTCAGCAATTCGTAATGTTACTAACAGGAGCGTTGCAGAATTAACCTCAGAACTTAGGTACAACGTTTAAGGATTTCAATCTTTGTTAGACCACGAATTTTATGGAACCATGAATCCAGTTTGAGCCACGAACTGGATCATGGAAATAGAGAAGGTTTTCGATGTTACTAGGGTAGAGGATAACCAAAAGACTGCTTTCACAACATTAATGTTGAAAGCAGAGGCTAGCTATTGGTGGAAGGCCAATAAAACCCAAGGAGGTCAAGGGATTATGACTTAGGAAAGGTTCAAAGAAATGTTTTTTTGAGACTTATTTCCCATAAAGTTCGAAAAGTTGGCTAGAGGTGCAGTTTTTAGAGCTGAAGTAGGGAACGATGTAGGTGTCTGAGTATGCCGCAAAATTTAATGAGTTAGCGAGGTTTGCGCCATATCAAGTCAGCACAAATGAACGAAAGGCGAAGAGATTTTAACAGGGACTTAAGCCCTGGTTGTATAGTAGGGTCTCCCTGTTCCAACTAAAGACGTTTGCAGCAGTGATGGAGAAGGTAATTCTCGCTGAGAGTGGAGGCGAGGCTGTAACAAAAAACAACCAAGAGCAGAAGAAGAAGAAGAAGAAGAGTGAAGGTGAAGCTAAGAATGGTGGTGGTGGTAATGGTGGGAATGGAAACAACAATTTGAAGAGGAAGTGGAATACAAATATAGGAACTGAAAATCAGCAAGGAAACCATCAAAAGAAGAAGTTTGAAGCATGTGCTATATGTAGGAAGTTTCACAAGGGTGTGTGCTTGATTGGGAAATGAGTATGCTTTAATTGTTGCTAGGAAGGTCACATCGCCCCAAATTATACTCAACCTAAGAAGAGTATTAAGCTTCACGCAAGGGTCCAAGGATCATTTTGCTCGTGAATGCCCTAAGAAGAGATCTGGTGAAGCAAATTGAAGAAAGGGAAGTGCAAGTGGAGGTACATTGGCTATTGCTGGACCAACATCAACAAATAAGCCAACATCAAGAACCTTCAACATGACAGTGCAGGATGCGGTGCGATCAAAAGATGTCGTATTAGGTATTATCCCAATCAATGATATAAATGCATATGTATTATTTGATTCGGGTGCTACTTGCTCGTTTATATCTGATGAATTTGCTAAGAAGTTAGAAATACCTCGTGAAGAGCTGAATTTCCCTTTAAACATAGAAATTACGAATAGGGAAGTGATTTACATTGGTTCATATATACAATAACCTGTGAGGTGAACATTAAGGGAATATTATGAAAGTAGATTTAATCCTATAAAACTTCGGAGAGTTTGATGTTATATTAGAATGGATTGGTTATTCAATTATGGAGAGATAATTGATTGCCAAAAGAAGTGTGTAAACCTTATGACTCCGTCAAAGGTAGTTTTTCATGGTAGCAGATCGCCTAGACAAATGAGATGTTTGACGATGATGCAAGCCAAGAAGTTGTTGAATCAGGGATGTGTAGGGTATTTAGCATACAAAGTTGATACTCAAAAGGAGAAGGGGGTGAAATTGGAGGAAATACCAGTGGTTAGGGAATTCGAGGATGTGATTCTAGAAGATTTGCCAGGACTTTCGCCTGACCGAGAGATCGAATTCGTGATCGACTTAGCACCAGGAACCGCTCCAATATCGAAGGCCACGTACAGAATGGCTCTTGTAGAGATGAAAGAACTAATGGTACAACTGCAAGAACTGTTAGATAAGAAGTATATTCAATCAAGCGTATCACCGTGGGGAGCACCGTTGTTATTCATGAAGAAGAAGGATAGGTCAATGCATCTTTGCATTGATTATAGAGAATTAAACAAAGTTGCTATTAAAAACAAATATCTGTTGCCAAGAATAGATGACTTGTTTGACTAGTTAAAGGGTGCTAGATATTTCTCAAAAATAGATTTGAGAAGTGGGTGTCATCAACTGAAAGTAACGAAGAAGGATGTACCGAAGAGGGAATTCCGAACTCGGTATGGACATTACGAATTTTTGGTGATGTCTTTTGGTTTGACAAACACCCCTGCAGCGTTCATGGATTTGATTAACATGGTGTTTAAACCATTTTTAGACAAGTTTGTGGTGATGTTTATCGATGATATTCTAGTGTACTCTAGAACTCAAGAAGAACACGTGGAACACTTACGTCTAACGCTGGAGACACTAAGAAAGGAAAAGTTGTACGCAAAATTCTCTAAATGTGAATTATGGTTAGAATGTGTACAATTTCTTAGGCACGTAATTGACAAGGATGAAATTTTAGTGGATCCATCAAAGGTCAAGTTGTGATAAATTGGGAACAACCAAGAACTCCATCGAAGTGAGAAGTTTTTGGGATTGGCGGGGGGTATTACGAGACGGGTTATCGAGATTTCTCCAAATTGCCACTCCGTTGACAAATTTGACGAGAAAAAGCTGTAAAATTTGTTTGACGGAGAAATGTAAAGAGAGTTTTCAAGAATTGAAGAAGAAGCTCGATTATGGCACCCGTGTTGTCATTACCGATAATACAAGAAATTTTGTGGTGTATAGTGATCGTCACACATGGGATTGAGTTGTGTCCTTATGCAAAACAAAAAGGTCATCGCGTATGCATCATGGCAGTTGAAGGACTACGAGAAAGGGTATCTGACTCATGATTTAGAGTTGGCAGCAGTAGTGATTGCTTTAAAGATATGGAGACACTATCTCTATGGAGAAAAATATGAGATCTACATAGACCATAAGAGTCTAAAGTATATCTTCACTCAAAAGGACTTGAACATTAGTCAAAGGAGATGGATGGAATTGATAAAGATTACCCGAGCAAAGCTAATGTGGTTGCGAGATGTCTTAAGTAGGAAAGGCGGAGAAAAGTTGATGTTGTTAACCAACCGAGAGGAGCTCATTTCAAAGAATGGCAAGGTTAGAGTTGGAAATCAAATTTCCAAAAGAATCTGATGAAAAATTGTACCAGATGGAAGCCACCCAACTTTGGTGGATAAAGTGAAGAACGCTCAACCGCAACATGAGGAATGCGAAAAAAAGAAGAAAAGTGTGTCGAGGAAAGAAGTGAAATACAAGGTTGATACTAAGGGAATGCTGAGATTCGAGGGATGAATTTGGGTTCCAGTAGTACATGATATTAAAGAAGACATCTTGACAGAAGCTTATAGCTCAAGATATTCGATTCATCCAGGAAGTACGAAGATGTATCAAGATTTGCAGTGACATTTTTGGTTGTCAAATATGAAAAGAGACATTGCAGAATGCATTGTAAAGTGCTTGACATGTCAGAGAGTCAAGGCCGAGCATCAAAGGCCAAGCGGATTACTTCAACCGTTAGATATACCGAAATGGAAATGGGAGCATATCACAATGGATTTTGTGGTAGGTCTTCCAACGACTCAAAAAGGATACGATGCGATATGTGTGATAGTGGACAGATTGACAAAATCTGCACACTTTTTGCCAATAAAGATTAGATTTAATCTTGATCAGCTGGAGAAGCTATACGTTAAAGAGATCGTCTCAAGAAATGGAGTTCCAATATCAATAGTGTCAGATCGAGACCCGAGGTTCACATCAAATTTCTGGAAGAAACTTCAAGAATGCATGGGAACGCAATTGAAGATGAGTACAACATATCATCCGCAAACCAATATACAAAGCGAACAAACGATTTAGACACTAGAAGATATGCATAGAGCGTGCATCATGGATTTCAAAGGAAACTGGGATGATCATCTACCGTTGGTGGAATTTGCATACAACAACAGCTACCATGCAAGCATTGGTATGCCGCCATACGAAGCATTATACGACAGGAAATGCAAAACTCCACTATGCTTGGATGAAGTTGGTGATGGTCAACTACTAGGACCAGAATCGCATGCAATGAGATCATTGAAATTATCAAACTCATCGAGTAAGACTAGTAGTCGCTCAAGATCGATGATGAAAATATCTTTGATCAACACAGGCAGAATCGCGAGTTTAAAGCAGGAAATTTCGTGTTCTTGAAAGTTTCTCCTTAGAAGGGGAAAATTCATTTCGGCAAGAAGGGAAAGCTAAGCCCAAGGTTTATTGGACCTTTCGAGATTCTACGAAAAGTGGGAGAAGTGGCTTATGAGGTAGCTTTATCTCCAGAATTAGAACACGTGCACAATGTTTTTCATGTGTCGGTGTTGCGACCGTATAAACCCGATTACAAACATGTGATCGAGTATGAACCATTGCGATTTTAGATAGAAAGATTTGTCATATGATGAGATTCCTATCCAGATAGTAGACAGAAAAGAACAAGTGCTCAAGAATAAAGTGATACCTTCTGTGAAGGTGATATAGAGGAACCACAATGTCGAAGAGGATACGTGGGAACTCGAAGTGATATGATGAAGAATTACCCTATGTTATTTGTTTAATCTGTGTCTTCGATTCTGGGGATAGAATCTTTGTAAGTAGGGGAGAATGTGATGATTTTATTGGTTGAATTGTGATTCCGGGGACAGAATCCTTGTAAGGAGGGAAGGATGTAACGATCCAAAATTTCCAATTGTAATATTAAATATTTATTGAATAATATAAATATTTATTTGATGTGTCTATGATTGAATTGATGAAATAAATATTTTATTGATGTGATGGTTGTTAGTAAATATTTATGAGTCTAAATTTATTAAATAATATTTTAAATGAAATTAATTTGTAATTTAGAGAGTCGTAATATAACATGAGATGTTATATTGTTGTTTTGATTTAATTATTTAGATGGTATATTAAATTATTAAATAAAGTTTATTTAATTAAAATATTGTATGTGATTAATTTAATGGGTTAATGTTGGATATGGAAATCTAAATAAATGATATGTGATTATAAATTATAAACTAAAGAGTTTATTAAAATAAATTAAAACAGGTTTATTTAGTTTTTTTGCCAAACAAAGCCCTATGACTTTTGGATTTTGAAATTTAAATTATTTATAAAATAAACTAAATAAATAATTTATATATTTATAAGTTATACGTTATATGTTTGATAAGCTTTTGGATTTTTGAAATTTAAATTATTTATAAAATAAACTAAATAAATAATTTATATATTTACAAGTTATACGTTATATATTTTGTGACGCCTCCAAAATAGGTCCACACGACCCATTTTGAGTCGCCAGATATCATACTATAAAAATCAATTACAAACTTCATTTATACAACTGTTGAACTATCATGCAGAATACGACCACAGTTAAACTGTGAGTTTTAATACAAATGTATGTAACTCTCATGGTGCCTCGACCACAACCTTACAATGGTACTTTACATAAAAGTATAGTCAAAAACTACTTGTCGACGTTTAGGATTTTTGAGTGTCCCTTTTAGATTACTTGTTCTTTGGTGTTCTCATATTAATATGAGATTTGTTTGAAAAAACAAGTGAAAAAGGTCCAGCATGTATAATGTCGACGGGTTGGACTTTAAGAGTCGCTAGTTGGTGTATTTAACTGGTTGCACCAACGCAACCGAAAAAAACTTGCACATTGACCTAGTGTTTTGACACTGCTAAACGGGTCTGTAAAACCGAGATTCATTTTGGGTCAGGGGGCTTGATTATGCGGAGGGAAGGTGTTAGGCACCCCCAGACATCCGTGTTACCACGGTGACCGCCACTTTTCAATGAAATTATTATATGAATGTGTGTGTGGATCAATGTATAATTAATTGAAAGTAGTGCGAGGTCTCGTTCACCCCTATATACACAAGGTTTGAATTTTATAGAAAAATTTAGTTTTAACCAAGATGTAGCAATGACATTTTGTAAAAGAGTTTTTTCAAACCCTGTGCTCAATAGGAATTGAGACCTTTTCATACTTCCATTTTATTATTAAATGTCCGGCTTATTTGCTTTTATTTTCAAGATGCGAAGCATTCTCGAGAAAATAATATACTGATGATCTTAGAACTCCTCACGGGCATAATGACCATCCAAGGAAATTCAAACATCAGAAATAATGTACAAAAGTACACTACTGACTAAAAATGTCCATCATGGGAACAGAATCTAGATTCAATAAACCGAACACAGTGATCACATGATTCCTAGGCTCACATAATACTACTATTTGTATGGGAAAGCGATGGCGATTATATATATAAAAGTCAGTAAATATATATATCTGATACATGATCAACCACCACGAAGCGACTCCATGGGGATCGAAAATGTAAATATATAAAAGCGGTAAATATATATATATATATATATATATATATATGGACATGATCAACCGCCACGAAGTAAACTCCAGGTGGGACGAAATGTAAATAAAGCTGTAAAAGTGATCAACTACCACGAAGTAAACTCCAGGAAGGACAAAATGTAAATAAAGCAATAAAAGGCCACGAAGTAAACTCTAGGCCTGACAGGAATGTAAATATATATATATATATATATATATATATATATATATATATATATGTACAAATATATATATAAAAGTAGTAAACGCACTGGATGTAAATCCAGGCTCATCGGATATGTCCGACAACAATTATATATATATATATAAGCAATTAAACGCTCCATCAAAATCTAGGATCAATTGAGGCATAACTCGATAATGTTAGTTCATATATATGAAATATATACAAATATTAGTATATATATACAGACAAATATGAAAACCACTTGACCGAAAGTCAAAAACATACACAACACGACTCTCAATGTGTATAACAATGTGTGTATATATGAGAAAGAAGGCTTTATAAAATGTAAGAAGGCTTACGGTTGGGCTGCCAAAGTAGACTTCTATGACTTTAAATGGATAAACACTCAGCTTCCACCGGATAAAATATAGCTATATGTGAGCTAACTAGTGTTTAAAGAAGAGGAAACACTCAAAAGATATGTATGCAGAGTAAAATGGATAGGGATTTCTCGCCTTTTTCCTTCTCCCTCTCCCTTCAAATGGCTGACCCAAGCCTTGTATATATAGACGGATGGCTGCAGGTACACCTCTGGCCATGCACTTCACAGATTGTACTACTTGGTACATTAAGTGGTGGATCCAAGCCTCGCGGGTCGAGTCGTCTCGTAGTACATGTACTCATGCACTGTAATGTCCATTCAAACTTGCAGAACTTCAATCCGAGCATCCGAACAAGGTATACCTGACCTTCTTCAGACCGCTGGTGTTGAGAGTTACACAATGACATGGATTAGAGGTTGTACGAAGTCAGGAAGAGGGATCTATGCCCATAGTCTTCAAGCTTCAAGTTTTATCCAAAGTACTGCCACACGTAATAGTCACTCGGGATTGTAACTCCTCGGTTCTTGTGGGACATTATTGGATGTATGTATGAAGTGTTGAAATAACGTGCCATTTGTTGAAGGAACAAGATGATGCTTGACTCCTCACCGGGGTTATCGCCGGTTTGAATTGAAAGTAAACGTTGCTCAGGGTTACAGCTGCGATTGGACTACTTATTGGTATGCTGTGATATCATCTTGTTGACGTGAAAAGATGACGTTGTGACTCCTCACCGGGGTTATCGCCTGTTTAAGCGGAAAGTAGACGTTGCTCATGGTTACATTTGAGATTGGGCTACTTGTTTGTATGCCTCACTGTCATCTGTGGATGTTCTTGTTTGCCCATTGTTATCTCCGAGTTTGAGGTGTGTGTGCCTCGACAGGATGTCTGAGGTTCAAGCTGATTGCATATGTTTGAAATAAGCATTTCCGGGGTTATCACCGGAACTGCAATGGCATCTCTTGGGGCTATCACCAAGGATGGTGTTGCTACTCCCAGTGTTGTCTTTGGGACTGGAACTGAACATCGCGGTATTATCGCCGAGACAGAACTGTCCTCTTTGGTGCTGTTGCCAGTCTTTTGATCTGCATATCTCGGGTTTATCTCTGAGATTGGAAATAACATTCCCGCTTTGTGTTGAGGGTTTGAGATGATGTTCCTGGTTTGTGTTCCAGGTTGGAACTGAACTTTCGGTGGTATCCGCGATGGATGTAAGCTGTCTTTCAGGGTTATCTCCAAAAGACAAATCTACCCTCCTGTAATGTTAGTAATAAGAGTGCAGAAAATTTCGAGTGTCTACATATGCCCCTCTTGAAATGCAAGCAAGATAAACATGATGCTATGTGCAGTGACATGATGCATATGTATGATGTATGATTGTCATGTAATCCTGCTTTGGAATAACAATCGGTGATGACACGACATGCGATCCAAGTTTCCAAGGATGTTGGCGTTAGGACTACCACCAAAGTCATGAATCCTGAACATCGGCTTATACTCCGTAGAGGTACCTCTTGTGTGTAAGAGATCTGTGGGGATAAAGCTTTGTCTGTTTGAGGATGTGTATAAAATGTTCCCTCATCTTGTCCGGAATTCTTTGCTAATAGTGTTGTCATTGCCGCCAGGTTGCTGACCTTCGTTGATGTGTGTATCACTGGATAGATCCCTGCTGGGCGTATTGTCAAGGCTACTTGACCTTCATTGATGTATGTGTCAATGGTAGCATTACGTTGTAGCCCTTGCTAGGCAAAGTTGCTTTGATGGGTTTACTTGCCATCGGCTGATATGACGTCAAGGCTGCTTGACCTTCATTGATGTGTGTATCAATGGTTACATTGCATTGTGACCCCCGCCGGGGATATGTAGAAGTTTGAAGGATGCGCGTTGTGACCCCCGCTGCGGATACGTAGATGTTGATAACTTCAGCGTTGTAACCCCCGCCGGGGATGTTTGTTATTTTGTGGTTTTTGTATTGTAACCCCCGCCGAGGAGTTTGATATTTCGTGGTTTTTGCGTTGTAACCCCCGCTGGGGAGTTTAGGGTTGTTGTGACGCCCCCAAAATAGGTATACATAACACCCATTCTGAGTTGCCAAATACATGGTACAAGAAGCAAACTACAACTTCAATAATACAAATGTCGTGTGAAATACGACAATATATCTTAATGAGTTTAAATATAATATTGTCTTCTAGACAATATCCACACGCAAAATAAATCCCCATCATAATTATTGATACATTATTTTACAAAAATGGTGAGGATTACTAAACAACTCTCTAGAACCTTCATTCCATACCCCGACTAGTACTCGCTACATTCTCGCCTCCCCGAGAAGAAAAATGGAACAACAAGGAAAAGGGTGAGCTCAACTAGCCCAAGAAGAAATACTATGACTAAGATAATATACAACAAATTATCGTTAGTCTCCAACAGGAAAAAATCGATAGAATACAATAGACAACAAGTTTCGGATCAATATTCGCAAATGAAATAATAATTCATAGAAGAGTTACGTAGAGAATGAAATCTACTATAATCTATGAATTTAACGGTCCATCATCAATATTTTATCCTCAGACATTGCGCACTCTGAATGCCAAAGATATTCATCAATCGGTCATGTTCATCTCAACACACTGCTCATCTTTACACTAAAGGCTAAAGATATTCATCACTCGGTCATGTTCATTTAAACACTGCTCATCTTTGCACTACTGAAGCCAAAGATATTCTTCAGAAATCATTCATCTTTGCACTACGTGCCAAAGATATTCAATAATATCATCATTTAAGACCGAGGATGATGAAAAATATTTTAAAGAACGAATCCAATGAAACAAAATGACAAGGATTAAGGATTAAGGATTAGTACTTTGTTTTATCCATGTCCAACAATACCTCAAAAATAATCATAGTGGTGTAAAAATTCAAGAATGATCAAAACATGGATACAATCGAGCTAGTATCCGAAATAGATATTTTGGACGAAAAGAAGAAATTTTATTTTTCGATGAATAGTGTCATATCGTGAATAGTCTTATACGAATAATAAGAACTCAGACACCAAAAGATAGAAATTCCACAAAAACATCCTCACGCTTCATGAATAGTACTCGTGAATAGTAACTCGTGAATAGTAACTCATGAATAGTAACTCATGAATAGTAACTCATGAATAGTAACCCCGACATGAAAAAGTTCTAAATTTGATAAAACTTCAGATCAACATTTCAAAGATAATGATATTGAAGAAATAATATCATTACTGAAAAAATAATATCCCTTACCTCAAAGAATCAAGATTACTTGGAAGGAAAGATCGGTGAGTGATGCTTTGAATGAAACTTGTCTTGAATAAAGAACTCTCAAAGTATCTAAATACTCACAAAATACGCTCAATAATATAGAGAGAGAAAGAGAAAAACTTTGTTTCGTGTGTTTTCAATTCTAACTTAGCCCTCTATTTATAGGAAAATGTTAGCCCACCAAGCGACTTGACTGCTACACCGATGGCTTTACTCGCTACTATTGCCACCCACCACATTTGAAATAAAATTCAGCACATTTTTTCACCAACCACAAGTGGGGCCCACTCAATTCTAGAATTTTCCACCAAAATCAATTATAACCCTACTTTCCGAATCAAACACCTCTTAAAATTTATAACAAATCATTCGCTCATTTTAACGGTTCAAAATTTGTAGACATATACTCAACTTATATATGTATAACATATCCAAAAATCGCAACGATCCAACGGTCAGATTAAAATTATAACTCACGCAATATATCGTAAAAATACTGATTTGATTTTTAATACCTCCATTCCGACAAAAATACTGATAAAACACCTCAACATTAAATCCTTCAATTATAACCACATATAATAAATAAATCCATCATTTATATCCATATCAAATAAATATTTCCTTATCATATGAATCAATAATTAATTATTCACAAATAATATTACAGAATCACATTTATGACAACCAGTTTTGTTCCCGTGAAAGAGGGGCTTTCCAATAAGGATCTCTCCTTCTTGGCCGCAATTAGGTGACCAAACCTCTCCTTAGATGAACTTTCTAGACATTGCCAATAATGTTATCTAATAATATTATTCAAATAATATGAATTATTGATCCGATAATGGGAAATCTTTAATGCGGTGACAATTATTGAAACAACAATAATATAAAATACCAACGCAAAGAATTATTGAATCAATAAAATAAAATACCGAACAAGAATTATCGTAATAATTATTGAGTAGTGCCTTCACGTAAGGATCAATAATTGATGCAATCTGAGTATCTACTTTATCAACAACGCCAGTATTAGTGTGTTTTAACCACCGGGTATTCCAACAGTCTTAATTGGTAATAACTACGCCAAGTTATTTATAACCACCCAAACTTTGTCGTTTTCCTCATCCAATCGCTTTCAGTTATGGGGCCCACACATTTACTGCGCTGCCGTAAATGCGAATATTCCCACGAGATTTAATATTCCACGACCAAACGAATATTCCCAGACAAAATGAATATTTTATAACCACTTGCTTATTTTGAAATATTTGCGTATTTAACCCTTAACTATCCACATTAATCAAATCAACCCTTACTATTTCAAAATAATAAATAATGGAAATTCCTTTTTATTTAAAAAATTTCTGGTCTTACAACCTCCCTCCTTATGAAATTTCGTCCCTCGAAATTGACGTGACGATACACTGTGTTTCAAAAAGGTGAGGATACCTCGCTTTCATTTTCGCTTTCAATTCCCGTGTCATTTCCTCTATAAAGATGATTCCTCCACAAAACTTTAACTTGTGGTATGACCTTTCTTGCGTAGGACATGCTCCTTCCTATCCAAAATCTTGACAGTACCTCCTCATACGTTAAGTCTTCGGCTATCTCGTCTGGTTCTAACTCTATAACGTGTTTCGGTCTTTCACATATTTACTGAAATGGATATGTGAAACACATTATGAACACGAGACATACTTGGAGGTAACGCAAGTCTATAGGCTACATTTCCTACTCGGTCAAGAATTTGAAATGGACCAATAAATCGTGGATTTGAGCTTTCCTCTCTTCCCAAATCTTGTAACTCCCTTCCATGGAGCAACTCGTAATAATACATGATCCCCTACACTAAATTCCACGTCCTTTCGATGAAGATCCGCATAACTCTTTTATCGATCTTGTGCCGTTTGTATACGTTGTCGAATCATTTGGATCTTTTCGGTAGTCATACGTACTAACTCGGGTCCCAACAATGTTGCTTCACCCACCTCATCCCAACATATTGGAGAACGACATTTTCGTCCATATAATGCTTCGAATGGAGCCACACCTATACTTGCCTGATAACTGTTGTTGTAGGAGAATTCCACCAATGGTAAATACTTATCCCAACTGCCCTTGAAGTCTAGGACACAGAGTCTTAATATATCTTCAAGAGTTTGAATAGTCCTCTCGATTGTCCGTCTGCTTTGGGGATGGTATCTTAGAACTAAATCGCAAATCCGCGCCTCCATAGCTTTTTGCAAGCTAACCCAAAATCTTGAAGTGAATCTTGGGTCACGATCCAAAACTATGGATACGGGCATGCCATGCAACCTCACAATCTCATTTACGTACATACTAGCAAGACGTTCAAGTGAATAAGTCTCCGTGATCGGCAAAGAAATGAGCGGACTTGGTTAATCTATCAACAATAACCCAAATAGCATTGATGCCTTGAGAAACCGTAGGAAGACCCGTAACGAAATCCATGGTAATGTGTTCCCACTTCCATTCCGAATCTCAAGTGGTTGCAATGGACCCTTAGGTACTAGATGCTCACTTTTACACGTTGACAAGTTAAACACATTGAGATAAACTTTGCAATCTCTCTCTTTATATTGTTCCACCAAAATGTATGTCGAAGATCACGATACATTTTAGTACTTCCGAGATGGATTGCAAATGGTGTATTGTGTGCCTCCATCATAATCTTGTACTTCAAATCGAGTCGTTAGGAACACAAAGTCTAGAGTAGACTCAAGTATTCCTTCTTCATCAATTCTCGCCCTTAAGAATAGCTCCTTCTTGTACTTTCTTCTTCATACGCATCATTTCTCAAGGGTCGGTGGCTTGAGCAACCTTAACTTTTTCTATTAAAGTTGGCTCTATCGTATACTTGACATCATCGCACTTTCGTTCCGCATATGATCTTCTACTCAACGCATCAGCCTACTACCACGTTAATTTTACCCGGGGATGGTATGGTCGAACATGTCTTTGAAATGAGTCTCCTCTTGAGTTCTTCAAGCTCTTCCCACAATCCTTGCTCCATTCAATTTTGTATCTCTACGAAGTCACCAAGTTAATGGAATAGCTATTCGAGAATATCCTTCAACGAATCTCCGATAATAACCAACTAAGCCTAGAAAGCTACGTATTTCGATTACTGACTTAGGTTGCTCTTAACTGTGACTCATATCCCAATCTTGGATAGCACGTCATAATGACACCTATCAGTTTACTATCGCACGAATATGACGTCCCTACAGAGAGTCTGGCTTAGGTGAATTCCACAAAGGAAGTCACAAGATAAAGGCTCAGTACCAAATTCTATAGTTGAATTTTAACTCCTCGAAGTTCAATAGAGCCATTCGATATGAGATTTTAGAAATGAGTTTTGTCTGGGTTCAAAGTCGATACAAAATTTAATATCGATCTTTGGGAGTAAACCAAGAAATTCTTCAGAAATACGTCCAGGAAAAATCAATAACAACAGAATATTATTCAAATCGACGTGTCTTTATTCAAATCCATAACATGGACTAAGAAAACTTGACATCCGTAATAAACGAATGACTTCATGGCTTGATATGAAAATGTTTGATTACAATGGTTTGATTGCTTGAATTCAATAACAAAGTTGCTTAGGAATATGAAAACTAACAACCTTACGAAAACAATCAATTTTGGCATGATGAGTAGTTAACCTTAAAATCACATCAAAAGCAAATATCTCTATAGAAATAAGGTTAACAGTAATGTGATAGTGCCAACCTTGAATCAAGCAAGATTTTTAAACAACGGATGTAATGAAAGTTTCTCCTAATGGAGTCTCCACAGATAGGTCAAAGTTCAATTTCTCCGTAGTCAAGTTCAAACGTTGAGCGCAAGTAAGAGAGATAAAAGAATGGGTAGAACCGATATCTAGTAAGGTATAAACTTTGCAAGAATTTATAATTAACTAACCCGTGCTAACTTTGTTCGGGTTCCTCGTATTTTGACCGGTCACGACAAACGCTCTTCCAGAATCGTTGACTTTGACTTTTCTTAGATCCGCCTCGTGCCAACGTCCCAACTGGACTTGATTTCGCTATAGGACAAAATCGAGCTATGTGACCATCTTTTCCACAACTAAAACATACCTTGGAAGGCTTTGAACAGTTTGACCTTATATGTCCCTCCTCTCCGCAATCTGTAGCATCTAACGGCGATCGTTCTCTTCCCTAGAATTTGTTCTTGGTCTGTGATCTCACTGCCGACGCGTCTTCCGTCGTTGCTAAATCTTCTCTTTTAGATTGACATCTCTTTCCATAATATCAACGCGTCGCATGCGCTTTTACCCATGCATCACTCATTCTCACTCGTTCGATTATTTCTTCTTTCAACCGATTCCACTTTATCATCTTATACTCGCCAAAGAGTGCTTCGCTCAAGTATCACGTGTCGGGTAACACAAGCTTGAATCATTGCATCCTTTTGCTCCACGATTTTCGCAATTCTTCACTTTCTCTTCTAACTCATGAATACGATTTTGCAATTCTATATTTTGATCATAAAATACCTCTAATAAACTCTCTTGAGTACCTCTTCTTCCTCTTCTTTCTCACTCTCAAATTTGTTACATCTGCGATTATCTCTAAAAAGTAAACTATCAATTCTTCACTCACCACATGGATATCTCTAATTCCTTCTTCACCGACATCACATTATCCTCGGTTGGCGATTAGAGGTGTCTCCACGATCTCATTCACTCCATTGTTAACGCTTCTCGCAGACCATTCTTAAAAACTATCATAAAACAAGGGTTAATTAAATAAATTAACAAATCACATAATACCCTATATTATGACCAACCAACAAAAATAAGCTTAGGTAGAATACACTAGCGAAGGATTTACTCGTCTCTCCCTCCTAGTTCTATTCCCCGATCTCCGCCAGAGATCATATCCTAAGCTCGATACCAACCGTGACGCCCCCAAAATAGGTATACACAACACCCATTCGAGTCGCCAAATACATGGTACAAGAAGCAAACTACAACTTCAATAATACAAATGTCGTGTGAAATACGACAATATATCTTGTGAGTTTAAATATAATATTGTCTTCTAGACAATATCCACACGCAAATAAATCCCCATCATAATTATCGATACATTATTTTACAAAATGGTGAGGACTACTAAACAACTCTCTCTAGAACCTTCATTCCATACCCCGACTAGTACTCGCTACATTCTCGCCTCCGAGAAGAAAAATGGAACAACAAGGAAAAGGGTGAGCTCAACTAGCCCAAGAAGAATACTATGACTAAGATAATATACAACAAATTATCGTTAGTCTCCAACAGAAAAATCGATAGAATACAATAGACAACAAGTTTCAGATCAATATTCGCAATGAAATAATAATTCATAGAAGAGTTACGTAGAGAATGAAATCTACTATAATCTATGAATTTAATACCCATCATCAATATTTTATCCTCAGTAACATCAATCAATTATTCATCTCAAATCAAATATTCATCTTTGCACTAAAGGCCAAAGATATTCATCAATCCATCATGTTCATCTCAACACTGCTCATCTTTACACTAAAGGCTAAAGATATTCATCGATCGGTCGTGTTCATTTAAACACTGCTCATCTTTGCACTACAGCCAAAGATATTCTTCAGAAATCATTCATCTTTTTTGCACTACAGCCAAAGATATTCAATAATATCATCATTTAAGACCGAGGATGATGAAAATATTTTTAAAGAACGAATCCAAAGAAAACAAAATGACAAGGATTAAGGATTAAGGATTCGTACTTTGTTTTATCCATGTCCAACAATACCTCAAAAATAATCATAGTGGTGTAAAATTCAAGAATGATCAAGACATGGATACAATCAAAGCTAGTATCCGTAATAGATATTTTGGACGAAAAGAAGAAATTTTATTTTTCGATGAATAGTGCCGATCGTGAATAGTGTCAGATATCGTGAATAGTCCGTATACGTGAATAGTAACTCCGACACCAAAAGATAGAAATTTCACAAAAACATCCTCACGCTTCATGAATAATACTCGTGAATAGTAACTCGTGAATAGTAACCCCGACATGAAAAAGTTCCAAATTTGATAAAAACTTCAGATCAACATTTCAGCATAATGATATTGAAGAAATAATATCATTACAAAAAAATAATATCCCTTACCTCAAAGAATCAAGATTTTTAAGGAAAGATCTCAGTAGTGATGCCGAATGAAACTTGTATCTTGAACAATGACTCTCAAAGTATCTAAATACTCACAAAATACGCCAATAATATAGAGAGAGAAAGAGAAAACTTTGTTTCGTGTGATTTTCAATTCTAACTTAGCCCTCTATTTATAGGAAAATGTTAGCCCACCAAGCAGACTTGACCACTACACTGATGGCTTTACTCGCTACTATTGCCACCCACCACATTTGAAATAAAATTCAGCACATTTTTTCACCAACCACAAGTGGGGCCCACTCAATTCTAGAATTTTCCACCAAAATCAATTATAACCCTACTTTCCTAATCAAACACCTCTTAAAATTTATAACAAATCATTCGCTCATTTTAACGGTTCAAAATTTGTAGACATATACTCAACTTATATATGTATAACATATCCAAAAATCGCAACGATCCAATCTCACGATTAAAAATTATAACTCACGCAATATATCGTAAAAATACTGATTTAATTTTAATACCTCCATTCCGGCAAAAAATACCGATAAAACACCTCAACATTAAATCCTTCAATTGTAACCACATATAATAAATAAATCCATCATTTATATCCATATCAAATAAATATTTCCTTATCATATGAATCAATAATTAATTATTCACAAATAATATTACGAATCACATTTATGACAACCAGTCGTTCCTCAGAAAGAGGGGCTTTCCAATAAGGATCTCTCATCGGGCGCCGCAATTAGGTGACCAAACCTCTCCTTAGCGTAACTTTCTAGACATTGCCAATAATGTTATCTAATAATATTATTCAAATAATATGAATTATTGATCCGATAATGGGAAATATCATGCAAATGACAATTATTGAAGCAAAGAATAATATAAAATACCAACGCAAAGAATTATTGAATCAATAAAATAAAATATTGAACAATAATTATCGTAACAATTATTGAGTAGTGCCTTCACGTAAAGATCAATAATTGATGCAATACTGCGTGTACTTCGCTCAACAACGCCAGACATTAGTGTGTTTTAACCAACCGTATTCCAACAATCTTAATTGGTAACAACTACGCTATTTATAACCACCCAAACTTTGTCGCTTTCCTCATCCATCGCTTTTTAGTTATGGGGCCCACACATGGTCACAGCCTGTCGCATTTAATATTTCCCGACAGCGATCGTAATATTTCACGACCACCAAACTAATATTCCCCACAAAAATGAATATATTTATAACCACTTGCTTATTTTGAAATATTTGCGTATTTAACCCTTAACTATCCACATTAATCAAATCAACCCTTACTATTTCAAAATAATAAATAAAGGAAATTCCTTTTATTTAAAAAATTTGGGTCTTACATTTGTGACCTTGCAAATGACTTTGATCGGACCTTTGTGGGGTATTACGAGCATGGTTTGTAAAAAATCGAGCTTCGTTGGTATAATATACTAATCGCGTAGCATTTTATTCTTGATTTGGCCTTTTTAGCTTGTGAGACCTCCTTTGTAAATCTAACTAGAGCAAGCCGGATGTGTAGGACCCATGTAGGGGGCCACAGTGTACTACTAGGAGTCAGCAGGGTTAGCTGCTGGACTAGCCGCTGCTATGTATAGGTGGTGGTTGCTTTTTATAAGTCATTTTCTAGGTGCACAACAAAGGAAATCCGAGAGCTCTTCTTCAAATCTGGCTGAGTTCGACAACTTTCGCATATTACATCGTCACCGTACAAGCGTTCTTCATTTATCCCCGGTAACACATGCATGTATTTTTTCCAATTTACATGCATTGGAAAATGACTTATCGCATGAAATGCATTTAGACACATAGTAGTGAATATGCATGCTGATATGACTTCATAAAAAATATTCAACATAGTAAATGTTAGTATTAAACCATGTTGAACATATTAATGTGAAATTTTTTGACTTTTGAAGCAGTCAAATTGGCACCTTTTACTTTCATTTCTTATCCTATCTGAGGACAAATGAGTAAAGGTAGACAAGCAAAATAATCCTGGTAATTAGACTACACTTACGGATTTTTTACTGCAATGTATTGATGCATACAGGATGTATATAACTGTGTACATGTGTGATACTTAATGGCCACCTAGTCATGCCTATGTGCATTTGGATAGTCCCAATTACAAAGGGGCTCTGGCAAAATTTTCCCAAATTATAGGCATTGGGTAATCATGCATTTTAACTCTACTATAGATGTATGTTAAAGCAATGCATGCATGCATGTAATCATAGAATGCATTTTGAAAAGTCTCCAGGTAAGAAATTACCACACCCTTTCTAAGGTGATTTGGAGACTTTTTGTCCAGATATCATGGATCCCGATTAGCCGAGTAGTTCTCGCATGACTACTTCTGGTGTATGGAGAAGGGCTTTTAAAGAGCCTCGGTATTGCTTACATTAGATAGCCTCGCGTCATGTTGGCGGTGGTGATACGTCCTATTCGGGTTGAAGTGCCGAATGTCGAGGATGAGGAGGAGGATGCACCGATCGAGGTTCCTGCTCTTGCTGTACGTGTTCCCCGTAGGGAATTTCCAAGTATTCAAGTGGCAAACCCAGATCTTCTGGGTGACTTGAGTAGGCATCCTTCAGAATACCTGCACGCAAATGAGGTATGAAGTTTGATCTTTAATCTTCCTTATTTCCTATCATGAGGAGTCAAGGAGTTTGATGTTGATCTGCATTTGATGTAGGTTCCCGCCTTCACGGAGCCTCGAGGAACCGGTTTAGCATCCGATCTATGTATCGGGCCTTGCATGATAACTTCTGAGCGATTATCCATGGTGGGGATTCGGAGGTTCTTCTCCATTCTACCTTGTCGTTGTCCCCGGGTTACCTTAGGGCATTGTCTAAGCTAATGGTTTCACCGGACTCGGATCACTCCATTTCTTTGATCTGCGAGGTGATGATGACGCCGATGGATTGGCGGTTTATCACATGCATGGAGTTTGGAGGGGAGCCGGTGCCTTGCATGGCGTATATCACCCCTCCGCTTAGATCCTTGTTGGGAGTTCTCGCGGCGAGATCTTTCGAGGCGGGACTGACTCAGTATAGGTCCTTTGAACGTAGATGCTATGAACGGGCTGTTGAGTGAGCCCATACCCGATGATGTGAGAGTCAGGGATCGCATTCTTCGGCGATTGTTCCTGATGATCATTAGGGGCTGCTTCATAGCAGATAACTCTTCTACGGTGTCCTTCACTTTGATCAGCGCCACTCGACACGTGGACCGTATAGGAGAGTATGATTGGGGTTCCTACACCTTTTCCTACTTCCTCAGGGGAATGCGCATGCGATCGCAGGGCTTAACCAAGGCATGGTTAGGATTCTACCCATTTCTGCTAGTGAGTGCTTCTCTTATCTTATCCCATGTATGGGTTAAGAGTGTTGACTGACAGCAGATGTTTGCCTTTGTGTTGACAGTTTTGGGCCTATAAGAGGCTGCCTTTTCCCATGTTTGCCTTTTCCCATGTATAGTCCATGTTGCTGAGGGTTTCACTCATTGTCGCCTACAGTTGGAGCTATTGACAACCGATGTCATCACATGGATTCCCTACTCTGGAGTGCTTTTGGGAGTTGGCTTTGAGGATGGTTACCCGATTGGAGTAGAGTACGTCATTTCCACCCGCAGAATTACTCTCTTCACAGATGGAGCATGAGAGCTTTATTTAGGAGAGCGTCTATCGGGAGCACTAGAGAGATCAGATCTGCCGTCATACCTCCTCTGTCGAGCGTTATTGGCTGCTTTTGCGATCCACCGTCATTGACATCCCATTGATGGGGATTGACGATTTTACATTGTCGAGAGGGCCCTGTTCTCGTGGAGATGTTCCAAAGATTGGTGGATCCCTTGTATGATTGGAGCTCGGACTCCGCGCCATTCCGGGATCCGTGATGATGATGGATTGGCTAGCACGTGTCGTAGATCCGACTCATATAACACAGATTAATGATTGACTTCGGCAATTTGGACCGGTCCACATCTTTTCATTCGACATTTGGGCGTAGATCCTGCAGGTAGATACTTTTGATCCTTCTAGCTCGCACTTTGGTCCCTCGGGTGACCCATATGGTTTTACACGCGCGCAGATCCTCCTTAGATCGGCCGACATCCTCAGTAGATAGAGATCCAAAGACTCGGGAGGAGTTATATCGTGGACATGATCGATGATGTAGACATCGACACTCTTGACTTTTTTCTCGATGTATTTTCACTATCTCTTTTGATATGCTACATTGTATGTTATGTAGCTTCGCCCCATCTATTGTATCATGCATGTTACTATGTTATGCATATGTATGTATGTCTAGAGATATTCAGGATTGACCCCTGGATGGTCTTACGACATGGCCCATACAGATGTCTTCTTCGATAGTTAGCCGTATTGATCATACCCCACCATTTATGGTGGTAGCTGGTATTCGTTCATGGTATGATAGTATATCACCATCAGATATGGTGATCGTAGATGATTTTCTGCAGCATACTATGACCTTATTGATGTTTCAGGTTCCTCCAGGAATTGTAGAGGGCATGCTAGAGCACTAGGTACCGGACAGACAGGTATTCCGATTTAGGACCCGTGAGTTGACTCTACTTTGGAGGAGTATGCATGATTGATGATGCTACTTCTGGACAAACCTTGCGTGCATATGGTGATGGGAGACATGAGTAGACATTTCATGACTCTCATAGGATTGAGGTGCAGAGTGGTCCAAGATGAGATTACATCCAGCCATGTTATATTCCAGTGTTTCTGTTTGATGTGTTTGGCTCTGGGACACTGACTATACACGACATTCCGGGGATTTCACCATACCGGAGGACCATTGGCGTTCAGCTAGAGTAGATGTACTGCTTTTATGCGTATTGTCATACGTCTACATGCCGTGGTTAATGGATGAGCTAGATATCGGCGTCGTCATGGCAGTGAGAGCTCTCAGGGAGGGTCGTACCATTATTTCGATGATCATTGCAGAGACCTTGAGGTCAGCTACATACTGCTGTACTTATCCGGCAGGAGTATTCACAGGTAGCTCGGTCATGTTGTATGTGTGGTTTAAGTCACACTTGAGATCGATTGGCACATTTAGACGTCATGGATTTTGTTTCACCCATGACATATTCCTTCTAGCCTGCAGAGTGTACAGATGTTGCATCTTTGTCTGCTTTCCTGGCAGGGATTAGAGATCTATTTTATGTATTACCGTGTTCAGGGCTCAGCTCACCCTACATCTTCATTACTCATGCTCCGGGCATGGATTATCTCCCTCTGGCTGGATTGAGGGGCATGATTGAAAGTAGTATGCACACAAGCCAATCATGTTTGATGATAAAGCATATACTTTGTAACAATCTTATTCATTTATTAATAAAAAGTATTCATTTATTAAAGGCTTTTAATTATCTACATGATGCTGTTTTATAATATGTGATAAACCCATAGTTTTAAGCAATGCTTTTAGAATAATGATGATGATCATTCTAATGAGATCTAAATTCTTAGAAAGCTTAAAACTAAAATAGTTTCCAATCATTGGATTACTAAATTGGGGATTAGTGAATCCGGATAGATTGGTACATACGTTGCTTGCTCATTGGATGAGGATGATTGATCTCATGATCATTTATGTGGAGACACTAAAGCAAGTGTGTAGGTACTTATTAGAGAATAAGTTCATTTGAGCGTGGCTCGCTAAGGAATACCTAATGGAGTTTTATTTGCTGTCAATAGGAATTCTCAGAGTGATAGTAGTACAAGTGATCCTTGGACTTGAGATCATCATAGTATCTTGTGTATGATGAGTTATACTTTGACTTATTCCTTAAGACCCTTAGGGTATATCAAAGGGTATGCTTGGGTATAATAAGTTGTACATGGAGATAATGTATAATCAATAAAGAATCTACCACTTCTAATAAAAGAAGAGAAATGTCCTATGTGATTCGATAAATGACAACCCAAAGAGTCCTCGGCGGCGGCGTAATGAAATTAGAAAGGAGTTTCTAATTTGCATTATTTGAGTTGTGCATTTAAGGATCGAAATACATATAATTAAATAAAATAAGACTTGACAATAAATTCCATGTCTTATATTTAATTGGGACATTGTATGGTGGAAGGATTGAATTGTCACGGTAACTATTTACTCAAAGGTTCTTTAATGATTAATGTTGAAATCTATATTATCCGGAAAGTCGCTGATCGCTAGGGAGGCTTATCCCTATTGTAGAATAAATATTATTTAAATAAATTAATTATTTAATTTATTTATTTAAATAAGATTAGAATTGTTCTAATTAATTTATTCACAACCTGGTTTAATATGGAGAACCTAAAGGGTCACACCATAAAAGGAAGAATAATTATTTAAGAAGTTAATGGCATAATCGTAATAATATATTAAGTATATTTAATTTAATCTATAGTGATAGAATAAATTAAATAGCTTAATATTTATTATTTAATATTTTAGAAATATTAAATATAAATTAATAAGAGGAGTCTTATTAATATTATTACAATTATTATTATTTTAATTTCTAAAAGAGTTTAGGAATTAATTTAATATAAGTACTCTCAAATATTCCTAATTGGATTAGGAAGGAAAATTAGTTAAAGGAGTTTAATTAATTATCCCTAATAAGATTAGGGAGATTAATTAATTAAAAGAATTTAATTAATTAAATAAAACCCAATTCCTTAATTGTTAAGGTGGGTTGCCCACATCTATTAATAAGAGGAGTCTTATTATGGGTGTATGGGTTGTTGACTTTAACAAAGTACGTAATAATTACAATTGTTGGGAGAGTACACCCTTTTCTATAGAGATAGAAAACTAGGGTTTGAGCCAAATACCCTTCTTCTTGAATTTTCTTCTTCCTTGGTGGATCACCTCTAGAGGCCAAACATTTGGGTGGCTAACGTTGATAAAAGGAAGGAACCAAACCCGGTGGATTCAAGTTGAACGCGAAAAGGATTGGAGGTGAACTTGTACACGAGGAAGCTCGATCTTGGGGTATGATTCTTATTCATCTTTTTCGTTTAATTAATAATTATGCATAAAGGATGATCCGGGTATATGGTTTGTAAATTTTTAAACTCTGATTTTTACTCGCTTCCGCTAAATTTATGCAATTTGATTGCGTTATGAATATTACAAACCTAATAGTGGCATCAGAGCCAAACCTTTATGCAAATTATTAATTGTTCAGATTTGATATGTATATTGATATGTGTTTAGAACAATTTAATTGGGCATAATTTTATGGTATAAAATTTATAATAATAAAAAAAAAAAAAAGGCAGCCACGTTTTAAAAAAAAAAAAAAGGATTTGTTGATTTGGAATGAGCAGCACGGATTTCAAGGCAGGATCACCAATATTTTTTTTTAGAGTTGCCGTTTTTTTTTCTTTTGGAATGACAGAAAACATGATTCTTTGGTATTTAACATGATGTGCCACGTGCTTGGTTCCATAAAATAAAAAGAAAGGAGCTGTTGTTAACATGTAATATATATATAATATATATATATTTATAACGTGGCCCATAAAAAAAAAAGAAAAGGAATGCACGGATCAAATATATTATATATTATATATATGATATATGATATATGATATATATATATTCGGTTTATATATATTATATATATATTATATATATTCGGTTTATATATATATATATATATTTATATATATATATAATAATTTTATAATTAAAATAAAATATTTATTTTAATTTTAAAATAAAAGGTTTATTTTAATCTTAAAATAAAAGATTTATTTTAATTTTAAAATTAGAATTTCATGCTAACTAATTAGAGTTGGAATTGGATTCCATAATAACTAATTGGAGTTGAAATTGGATTTTATTTTTCCTAAAATAAAGGAGTTTATTTGTGAATAGGGAAGTAAATCCATCTTCCTTAAATAAAGGAGTTTGTTTAGATATGAAATAAGATTTCATATTATTCAAAATAAAAGAGTTTATTTGTGAATAGGAAAGAGAATCCTAATTTCCTTAAATAAAGGAGTTTATTTAAATATGGAATAAGATTTTATATTATTCAAAATAAAGAAGTTTATTTGTGAATAGGAAAGAATATCCGTGTTTCCTTTAATAAAAGTTTTTTTTTTTTTACATGGAATTGATTCCATAATTAATTAAAATAAAAGAGTTTATTTTAATTAAAGATATTTTTTATATACATGGAATTAGATTCCATAATTAATTAAAATAAAGGAGTTTATTTTGATTAAAGATTTTGATTAAAATAAAATAGTTTATTTTATTCAAAATAGGATAAATTAAAATAAAATAGTTTTATTTTGATTTAAATTTGGATTTAAATAAAGGAGTTTATTTTTATTCAAAAATAGATTTTATACTAACTAAATTTTGCCCATTAAATGATATCAATATATATATTAAATGTTTATTATTCATGAGATGAATGTTATTTATTGATGCATATGGTGATGTGTATGATAATAAATGGGATTGATTATGGACTATTGACCAATATGATTGGATTTTATTTTAGTTGGATGCATGAATGTATGGGTTTTATTAAATGGGGTCTGCAGACTCGCCTTCTCTAATTTTTCTTAATGTAAATTCTATTCCCCTCCTATGTACTTCCCCTTGACTGCTGATCAAGGTTTCTATTTATTTTAAATAGTTTTGTAATAGGAATAGTTAGAATTAATTTTGAAAAATTGGAGATCAAAGGAGCAAGGAGCGCGTGAAGACCCGTTTGTTATGGAGCCCGGGTTTAAATGTAATAGTTATATTTAAATATTATTTCTTGCACCCTTTAGGGTTTGACCTTTTGGTTCACTTGGTGGCTCTAGTGAACCAAACTAGAATAAAAGTCCATAATCAATCCGTAGAATATAGTATTCTATATGTGCATGCTTATACTATATATATTATATATTATGCAAACATGCTTCGCATGTTAATTAATATGACGCGATTTTATATATATATTTGCATGCTACTAAACAAGATGAGACAAATTAATAACAAATCCTCAATTTTTATATTAAGTCCTAAGCGTTCAAAGATATTTGGAATATCGAACGTCATTTCTAGCATGATAAAATTAATAGAGTATTAAATATTTAATATGAGTTTGTTGTGTCACCACAAGGCAAGTATTAAGTATTTAAGATGTTAATTTATCACATTTGATGCTTATAAAGAAAATTGAACAATATTGTTTTGTTGTGTCACCACAAGGATGATATTTTTCATTTTTGAATATATGGAGTGCTAGGTCGGACTTAACTTGGATAATTTTGATTCGGATGTGCCACCACTTGATCAAAATAATCTAAGAGGCAAAAGAAAAGGAGTTGCATAGTTGATGTAATTGACAAAAGTTGTCTACCTATTTATTTATATATAGTTTGTTGTGTCACCACAAGGCTATATACATTTGAAATGGGATCCTTATTCTCACTAGCAAATCTTTTATTAGATTTTGCCGAACTATATAAGTGAGGGTAATATAGTTTGAAGAAAATAGTGGGAGATACCAATTTAAAATAAGACTTAATTTATTTTGGTAATTAATAAAAGAATGTATGTTAAAATGTTGTTAATTACAAATTCATTTACAGAATTTTACAATGTCTAAATTACCATCACTGCGAAGCATATTAGATGCTAAATTAACCGTAATCAAATTAAACGGATTGGTTAAGAAATTTGAGAATAGTTCTCATAGTCGAAAAGCTATCTTATGTCCTTAATCGCCTATCCTCGCAATGGTTGCGAATAATGCCTCGAGGAAGAGATTGCTACTTTTAGAAAGTGGCAAAATGATGCACATTGGCTCAAAGCATCATGCTCGCATCCATGAGTAACGAGCTTGACCACAAGATGAAACTATGGATGCTCTACTATATTCCCCGCACATCAAGTAGTTGATGGTGAGGAAAGTAGGACCGATAAATATCGAGATATCTAAGGAGCTCTTCCGATCTAGAATGACCAATGGCACTATAAATGCATAAAAAGGTTCTTAACATAATCAATTTGATTGATCAATTAGGACAACTGGTTTCAATACGGATGGAGAGTTGAGCCAAGATTTGATCTTGCACTCACTCCGGACTCCTTTCATAATTGTTGTGAATTTTTCATATGAACAAGCTAGATATCGACTTTCACGATTTGCTTAACATATTGAAAATGTTGAGAGTCACTTTCAACCAAGAAAGACCATGTCTTCTTGGTAGGGGCCAAAAAGGATCTTCTAAAAGAAGAAACCATTCAAAGAAGGTAAATAGAAAGGCATAAACAAAGGATAATAAGAACAAAATCGACACGGATAGCAAAGGAGTTTGCTTCCACCGCTATAAGCTCGGACACTTTGGGAAGAAATCATGAGAAGCATCTTGCAAAGGTTAACCAAAGAAGCTTAGTGAAGTTTCTTTACAAAATACAAATTTGTTCATGATTGAAATAAATTTTCTTTAAGTCAAGGTTCTACGTGGGTATTGGATACTGACTTTGGTTATCATAAATGTAAATTTATGAAGGACCAAGCAGATAGTAGAAAGCTAAACAAATATAAGTAATCCTATGTGTGGAAAATAAAGCAAAGGTTGCTTGCGATTAGCCATAGAACTTATAGTTTAGCAATGCCTACGAACAAATCTATTAAGTCAATAAGTTGTTATTGTATTCCAGTTCTTGTTAAAAATATTATTTCTATTTTATTGTTGGACAATGAAATCTTTGGTATTATAATTTAGAACAATTGTTGTTCTATTTATAATAATAATGTTTTGTATAGAATGGAATATTACTTAATAAATTTTGTATACTTGACTTACATAAAAATAATTTTGCAAATTGAACAAACTAGAACAAGAAAAGGAGATGATCATTCAAAGAGTTGAATGTGTGTATTTGTTTGAAATACAAGTATGAATTATTTGAAAGGTTCAAACAATTCATAAGTGAAACAAATTGACAATGTATTAAGATTCTTTGATTAGATCAAAGAATAAATACTTGTGCAATAAATTTCTAGATCATCTCAAATGGTTTTCTCATAATGGACACATCCTGATACACAATAATTGATTGATGTATCTGAATGGAAAAATCATACCTTGTTGAACATGGTGCGGTCCATAATGATTATACCGACATTCCAATATCCTTCTAGGATAATGTCCTAGAAATGGCTGCATATCTACGAAAAGGTAACCTCAAAATCCAGCCCCAAGACTCCATAAAAGTAATGGACAGGGAGGATTCCTAATCTTAAGTTTGTTAAGATAAGGGGTTGTCCAACTTATGTGAAAAGGTTTCAAAGGATAAGCTTGGGACAAGATTTGACAAGTACAATTTGTGGGACATCCTAAAGTAAGTTTAGGGTATATGTTCTATAATCCTACTTAGCAAAAGGTGTTTATTGCGAAACACGCTGCCTTCTAAGATAAATGTGTTTATTATTGAAGGGGCTAGTGGGAGGATAATAGATCTTGAAGAGTTCAAGAACCACAAAACACTATAAGTCAAATAAGAGGAACTCATAGATAGACCTATTGTACCACAAACCGAATCGTAAATCGAATAGTACCAAAGATACCTAGGAGGTATGGATTCATCATGGATGATGATGATGAGGCACGATCATGAAGATGATGATCCGAGTTACATTCGATGAGGTAAGACTTCTAGTGTGTACAAAAGGGTCAGTGGGAGCATCGTGACATTCCTAGTACTATATGTTGATATACTACGGATAAGGAATGACATACCAATGCTACAATCAGTAAAGATAAAGTTGTCTAAACATAACCTCCATGAATGATTTGGAAGAGTATCTAAATTGGGGATAAAATCTATATAGATAGATACAAAAGGATGCTCGACTTAACCCAAGGAATGTATATTCATTTGATGCTAAAGTTGTTTAGCATGGCAAACTCCAAGAGATGTCTCATGTCGATGAGCTATGGAGTGTATCTCTCTTAATAGTCCCCACAGACTCCTGAAAAGAGAGGTCGCATGAGTGACAATCATGTATGCAATGAAATATACGAGACCTGATGTTGATCGGTCATATTCTGGAGAAGATCACTGTAAGACAGTGAAAAACATCTTAAAGTTCTTAACCCAAGCACTAAGGATGTGAGCAAACATGGTGGGTCCGAATTAAAACTAGAGGGCTTTACAGACTCAAGTTTTCGAGCATGCACTAAGACGCAATAGAAAATCCATTTTAAGGTAAAGTGTTACCTTGAGCAAAGATGTAGTGAATTTGAAAGGTTCCAAACAAAGAAAGAGTTGCTTTGGTTTAGTGATAAAGACAAAGTATATAGCTATAAATGAAGTCGCAAGTTGATTGTTTGGATTAAAAGTTCATTACGTAACTAGGAATAGTTCCTAAGTCTCATCTTGGATCTAAACATGTGTTGTGGCACTTTCATTTGATTATTAGAATCATTGAAGATGGGAAATCACTATAGAGATAGTGGACTCTCATGAACAACATTACATATCCATTAACTAAAGCTTATCCAACAGCAGGATAATCGTCACTTAGAGAAGAAGAGTATAAGATACAATGGCGATTGGCTTTAGTGCAAGTGGGAGATTGAAAGTAATATGCACACAAGCCAATCATGTTTGATGATAAAGCATATACTTTGTAACAATCTTATTCATTTATTAATAAAAAGTATTCATTTATTAAAGGCTTTTAATTATCTACATGATGTTGTTTTATAATATGTGATAAACCCATAGTTTTAAGCAATGCTTTTAGAATAATGATGATGATCATTCTAATGAGATCTAAATTCTTAGAAAGCTTAAAACTAAAATAGTTTCCAATCATTGGATTACTAAATTGGGGATTAGTGAATCCGGATAGATTGATTACATACGTTTCTTGCTCATTGGATGAGGATGATTGATCTCATGATCATTTGTGTGGAGACACTAAAGCAAGTGTGTAGGTGCTTATTAGAGAATAAGTTCAATCGAACGCGTGGCTCGCTAAGGAATACCTAATGGAGTTTTATTTGCTGTCGATAGGAATTCCTCAGTAGTGATAGTAATCTGAAGTGATCCTTGGACTTGAGATCATCATAGTATCTTGTGTATGATGAGTTATACTTTGACTTATTCCTTAAGACCCTTAGGGTATATCAAAGGTATGCTTGGGTATAATAAGTTGTACATGGAGATAATGTATGATCAATAAAGAATCTACCACTTCTAATAAAAGAAGAGAAATGTCCTATGTGATTCGATAAATGACAACCCAATGAGTCCTTGGCGGCGTAATGAAATTAGAAAGGAGTTTCTAATTTGCATTATTTGAGTTGTGCATTTAAGGATCGAAATACATATAATTAAATAAAATAAGACTTGTGAAGAATTCCATGTCTTATATTTAATTGGGACATTGTATGGTGGAAGGATTGAATTATACGGTAACTATTTACTCAAAGGTTCTTTTATGATTAATGTTGAAATCTATATTATCCGGAAAGTCGTTGATCGGTAGGGAGGCTTATCCCTATTGTAGAATAAATATTATTTAAATAAATTAATTGTTTAATTTATTTATTTAAATAAGATTAGAATTGTTCTAATTGATTTATTCACAACCTATTAATATGGAGAACCTAAAGGGTCACACCATAAAAGGAAGAATAATTATTTAAGAAGTTAATGGCATAATCGTAATAATATATTAAGTATATTTAATTTAATCTATGGTGATAGAATAAATTAAATAGCTTAATATTTATTATTTAATATTTTAGAAATATTAAATATAAATTAATAAGAGAGTCTTATTAATATTATTACAATTATTATTATTTTAATTTCTAAAAGAGTTTAGGAATTAATTTAATATAAGTACTCTCAAATATTCCTAATTGGATTAGGAAGGAAAATTAGTTAAAGGAGTTTAATTAATTATCCCTAATAAGATTAGGAGATTAATTAATTAAAAAATTTAATTAATTAAATAAAACCCAATTCCTTAATTGTTAAGGTGGGTTGCCCACATCTATTAATAAGAGGAGTCTTATTATGGGTGTATGGGTTGTTGACTTTAACAAAGTACGTAATAATTCCAATTGTTGGGAGAGTACACCCTTTTCTATAGAGATAGAAAACTAGGGTTTGAGCCAAATACCCTTCTTCTTGAATTTTCTTCTTCCTTGGTAGATCACCTCTAGAGGCCAAACATTTGGGTGGCTAACGTTGATCAAAGGAAGGAACCAAACCCGGTGGATTCAAGTTGAACGCGAAAAGGATTGGAGGTGAACTTGTACCTGAGGAAGCTCGATCTTCAAGGGTATGATTCTTATTCATCTTTTTCGTTTAATTAATAATTATGCATAAAGGATGATCCGGGTATATGGTTTGTAAATTTTAAACTCGATTTTTACTGCTTAGCTAAATTTATGCAATTTGATTGCGTTATGAATATTACAAACCTAACAATGATTACTTACCACCCATTGGCCGTGACGTGCCAGTTTGACCAGTTCCAGGATTTTCATCCGTATGAGGGGCGATGAGTCGGTAACCCACACCGCTTGTCGTGGAGGACGATCCGGGTTGTATGCCTGTTGGGATCAGTGAGAGCTGGCTGAGTATTCTGTCACTCATCCGGGTTGTTCTGTAGAGTATTCTGCATTGGTGGAGACAGAGATTGCATCGGCTACGACAGTATCCACAGTGTAGGGGACTAATTCTGATAATGAGGAGCCTATGGAGGAGGCTGTTATTCCCACCGCCGATTTAACTGCTGGGCTGCTAGCATTTGTGTTGGATTCTCCCAACCCCGAGTGCCACTGTTACCCAGTATTCGGCATAGCATTTGGAGCAGAGCTTACATCTGATGACCTATGATAGAGATCAGGCTAGGGCCGCGATGTTGACAGTTCTTGATGAGAGAGATATCGCTCTGTTAGAGAGGGATGAGGCTAGATCGGCTAGAGATGCATTGATTGGAGAGTGGGATGATGCCTTATCTGCTAGGGATGTGGCCATTGCAGATAACACTTCCATTAGATCCCAGATAACTGTCAGTCTGGCCGACATGAGTGCTTATATTGATGAGCATTATGCCACCATGCAGTTAGCCTCTGACCTGATAGCTCGTGTAGATACCCTTGGGCAGGAGCTTGCAATGCTTCCTCCGTCTTCAGAGAGGGATGCTATGTTAGATCTGATAGTCCGCATACACACAGATCTGTAGATTACTTTGTATTTTCTTGCAAATACTAGCTTAGCCATTTTGTCATGTACAACACAGATGTATATATCAAACAATATTATATATGGCAGGAAAATATATTTTGATTCACTTCCCTTTTAGTTATGCTTTGATACTTGCTTGATGTTTGCCTGTTTCTCCAGGGCCTTGTGATCTTGATGCATTCTGAACTTATCCTTGATAGATGGACATTGAGACGTCGCAAAATCTCTCAGAACGGATCACTGATTTCTGTAAATCCCTACCATCTTTGGTGTCTTGGGACTGGTATCTGTATGGAAAAGTGGAGTGGAGGGTAGTTGCTTCCTCTCTGAGATTGACCGCACCACAAATGGTCGCCAGTACTTCTATTTGTGAGAAGCCTAGTTAATTCCATCTCTTATGGATTGGCATTGCTCTTTGAGGCACGATCGTAGCTTAGATGGTCACCGAATCTTCTATTTATGAGAAGAGATTGGGTAATTCCATCCCTTTGATCTGAAACCGATGAAATAGGGCGAATTGAAGATTGATCCCAGTACCGTGTGACAAGTATGTTGTTCTGGTAGGGGTTACTGTGACGCCCCCAAAATAGGTATACATCACCTATTCTGAGTTGTCAATACATGGTATAGAAACAACTACAACTTTATTATTACAACCGTAAAACTGTGAGTTTGAATACAAATATTATCTTCTAGACAATATCTATACTCAAATAAATCCTCATCACATTTATTGATACATTATTTTACAAAAATGGTGAGGACTACTAAACAATTCTTTCTAAAACCTTCATTCCATACCCCACTAAATACTTTCGCTTATATTCTCGCCTCCCCGAGAAGAAAAAAAATGGAACAAAAAGGAAAAGGGTGAGCTCAACTAGCCCGAGAAAGAATATTATGACTAAGATAATATACAACAAATTATCGTTAGTCTTCAACGAGGAAAAATCTAATAGAATACAATAGACAACAAATTTTAAATCAATATTCGCAATGAAATAATAATTCATTAGAAGAGTTAAGTAGAGAATGAAAACTACTATCTTCTATGTATGAATTTAAAAGTTCATCGCTCTATCTTTTATCCCCGTAACATCAATCAATATACATCGGAATCAAATATTCATCTTTGCACTACGAGCCAAAGATATTCATCGATTAGTAATGTTCATCTAAACACATGTTCATCTTTGCACTACGACCAAAGATATTCTTGAAATCATTCATCTTTTACTCTGAAGCCAAAGATATTCAATAATATCATCATTTAAGATGAGGATGATGAAAATATTTTAAAGAAACGAATCCAAAGGAAACAAAATGACAAGGATTAAGGATTAAGGATTAGTACTTTGTTTTATCCATGTTCAAAAATACCTCAAAAATAATCATAGTGATGTAAAATTCAAGAATGATCAAAACATGGATACAATCAAAGCTAGTATCTAGAATAGATATTTTGGACAAAAAGAAGAAATTTCATTTTTCGGTGAATAGTGCCGTATACGTGAATAGTGCCGTATACGTGAATAGTAACTCCGACACCAAAAGATAGAAATTTCCCAAAAAACATCTTCACGCTTCATGAATAGTACTCGTGAATAGTAACTCGTGAATAGTAACTCATGAATAGTAACTCGTGAATAGTAACTCATGAATAGTAACTCATGAATAGTAACCCCGACATGAAAAAGTTCCAAATTTGATAAAAAGTTCCAACCAATATATCAGCATAATGATATTGAAGAAATAATATCATTTGAGAAGAAAATAACATCCCTTACCTCGAAAGATTAGTACTTCTAATGGAATACTGAGGGTATAGTCTTTGAAGGAACTTACACCGTCTAACAATACTCAAAGTATACTCAAAATACTCACAAGAATACGCTCGATAATATAGAGAGAGAAAACTTCAGTTTCTGGTGTGATTTTCAATTCTAACCTAAGCACCCTATTTATAGGAAAATGCTTAGAACACCAAAGCAGAAAATTTAATAAAATATTAATATATATTATAAATTTCCTTAGCCCATCTTTGAAGATCTGATTTCAGCAATTAATATCACATGTTAGCCCACTTAAATGCAAAAAAACGTTTTTCTTTAAAATAATAATTAAAACTTCCAAAAATCAATTATTTCGGAGCTTCGGAACTTCAATAATTCACAATAAATAGCCCTTTTATCAGAAAATTCGAATCTCGCGAGTTTTTATAGGAAATTCAATTCTCTACAACTTTGCAGAAGAAAGTTTTTCCGAATTCCAAACAGAAATTGACCAAAATCCACAAACGGGCAATTTTACAGTCAATAAATGGGGTCAATAAATGGGGTCCACCGACATGTTTAACATGTTTTAAACATTTATTGCAACAAAAATACTCTTCCTCCTCGTATACTCATATATCCCACATTCGTTGTAAAAATATCACCATTATTATATTATTAAAATATAATAATATATTTAAATGAATTATTTTATCAGAAAAAGATAAAATTTCAATTTTCAACAATTGTCACATTAAAAATTTTCTCCATCTATATCCACATAAAATTAATATTTTCCTCATCATATGAATCAATAATTAATTATTCACAAATAATATTACGAATCACAATATTGACAACCGTGCGCCTCTAGGAAAGAGGGGCTTTCCAATAAGAATTTCTTCTTACTTGCCAGCAATTAGGTGACCAAACCTCTCCTTAGAAGCGAACTTTCTAGACATTGCCAATAATGTTATCTAATAATATTACTCGAGATAATATGAATTATTGCTTCGATAATGAAAAATATTGTGTAATGACAATTATTGAAACAACAAAGAATATAAAATATCAACACGTTAATTATTAACTCGATAAAATATCGAATAATAATTACATGTAACCATTATTGAGTAGTGCCTTCTTCACGTAAGAATCAATAATTGGTGCAATACTGCAAATCTTCGTGTGTTTTAACCACCGAGTATTTTAACAGTATTAACGGTAACAACTACGCTGTTTATTTTTAACCAACTTATATTTGTCGTTTTCTTCATCCAATCGCTTTCCATTATGGGGCCCACACATGGCTTGCTTGGCCGTATTTAATATTCCCCCAAGCGATTTAATATTCCACGACCAAACGAATATTCCCCGACAACAATGAATATTTTATAACCACTTGCTTATTTTGAAATATTTGCGTATTTTACCCCTAACTATCCACATTAATCACATCAACCCTTACTATTTCAAAATAATAAATAGAGAAAATTAAATTTCATTAATAATAAGTTGGGGTCTTACAGTTACACTACACCATGAATGGCTGCCTACGTACTCCTATTGAAGAGGATATCAAGTCTGCATAGTTCGAACCTAGTGTAGGAGGTTAAACGCTGAATGCGGAAGGCAGATGGGTATAGAAGTATTTTTGTTGTTTTTGTTGTTTTGTAGAAAAAGGGTAGAAATGTTTTTGTTGTTTTTTTTATTGCGACCGGGCCATATAGAATATGGTTGCCTACGAACCCCTGGGTATCAGGGAGATCAGGTCGACGTAGTTCGCCCCTGAAGACGAATTGAAGGCGAAGATAAGCGTAAATCCCATGTGCAGGCTATACTGCGGGGAGGAGAAAGTTTGATCCCATAATGGGGACAAACTGCAAGTGTGTAAAAAGAGTCTGATCCCGTCTTCAGAACAAACTGCAGGCGTAAAAAAGTTTAATCCCGTCTTCAGGATAAACTGCAGGTGTGAACGGTTCAATCCCGTCTTCAGGATAACCGAAATTATGATAGGTTAAATCCCGTCTTCAGGATAACCGAGGTTATATGAAAGGTTTAAAATGAAGTAAAAACTAGGTTGCTGGCTTGAAGTGTATGTTTCCCTAAGGGGTAGAAGAGCATGTAAAAGGGTGAAAGGGATCAAAACCAGAATGACTGGTGATTTGGTGATCAAAACCAGGATGTTTGTTTGACGGTAACTTCAGACATAGTACCATTTCACGGTGTCCGAGTTGATAAGCTGTGGAAATTCATCGCCATCCATTTCACAATGATAAAGCACCTCCTGTCAATACTTCCTTGACAATAAATGGGTCTTCCTAGTTAGGAGCGAATTTTCCCTTAGATTGATCTTGGTTGTCAATGATCTTCTTCAAAACCAAGTCACGTTATTTGAATTGCCGTAGTCGGAATTTTCTATTGTAGGATCGTGCGATCCTTTGCTGATATAACTGACCATGGAAGATTGTTGCGATTCTCCTTTCGTCTATCAGAGATAATTGGTGATACCTGTCTTGTACCCATTGGTCTTCATCCAACTGAGCATCCATCAATACTCTGAGGGATTCTATTTCCACTTTTATGGGGAGCATTGCTTCCATCCCATAGACTAATGAGTAGGGGGTTGCCCCAGTTGAAGTTCGCACGAAAGTTCTGTAGGCTAATAAAGTCAGAGGCAAGAGGTCAGGACATCCTTTGTGGTTAGCGGACATTTTCAGCATGATCTTTTTGATGTTTTTATTAGCCGCTTCAACAGCACCATTCATCTTTGGTCAATAGATGATGGAGTTGAGGTGTTTGATGTGGAATTTTCTGCATAAATCCTCCATCATTTTGTTGTTGAGGTTCTTAGCATTGTCTGACATAATGACCTCTGGTTGTCCATATCGACAGATGACATTGTTTCTGGTGAAAGCAATGATAACTTCTTTAATAACCTTGGGGAAGGAAGATGCTTCTACCCATTTGGTGAAGTAGTCGATCATGGTGAATATGAATCGATGTCCATTACTGGCTTTGGGCTCGATGGGCCCGATCACGTCCATTCCCCACATTGAGAATGGCCATGGCGAACTCATATTGTGGAGTTCCCTTGGAGAGGCATGGATAGCATTCCCATGAATCTGGCATTGATAGTACCTCCTGACGTGATCATCACAATCAACTTTGAGTGTAAGCCAATAATGTCCCGTTTTGAGAATTTTCTTGACAAGTAAGGGGCCGCTCATGTGTGGGCCACATACCCCACCATGGATCTCATCCATGAGTCTCTGAGCTTGGTCTTTGTCTAGACATCTGAGGAGACCTAATCCAGTATCTCTTTTATAGAGTGCCTCTCCGCTCAGGTAGAATTTCATAGCAAGTCAATGAATCCGCCTCTTCTAAGTTAGGCTCGCCCTAGCGGGGGTAGATCCATCTCGTAGATACTCCTTGATGCATTGATCCCAAGGGTTATGGATGGGAGGTAGCTCATCCGATACTTCTCCAACGTAATTCCCATAGATTGGGGCTTTTTACAGAGCAAACATGATGCTTGGCATGTCTTCCTTATCAGGTATGTAAACCAAGGAGGCCAACGTGGCTAATGCATCTGCAAAATCATTCCTATTACGATGAATGTGTAGAAAGGAGATTTCTTTGAACTCCAAAGCCATCTGTAGAACTTGCCGATGGTAAGGTAGCAAATGTAATTCTTTGGTTTGATAGATTCCTGTGGATTGCTTGATTACTAATTTAGAATCCCCAAAGACAGTTAACCGCCTAATGCCCATTGAATGGGAAAGTTTTAGCCCCATGATACAGCCTTCATACTCAGTTGTGTTGTTGGTGCGGATAAATTGCAATTTGACGGCGACGGGATACTGCTCCCCCATACCGGATATTAGGATTGCTCCGACTCCGGAGCCTTCTGAATTAATAGCCCCATCAAAATATATTTTCCACTCACGACATGTATCGTACTGATGTTGTAACTGAACTGTCATTACCCCTTCATCGGGAAAATACGTTTCTAAGGGTTTGTAATCCCCTGCAGGTGCGGCGGCCAGTTGATCCGCAATTCCTTAACCATTGACAGATTTTTGCATCACGTAGACGATGTCAAATTGCTGTAGGATCAACTGCCATCTGGAAAGTCGACAATTCCGTATGGGCTTACTGAACACATACTTGAGAGGATCCACATGGGATATGAGATGGGTTGTGTGACCATTGAGGTAATGTTGTAACCTCATGGAAGCTCATGCTAAAGCACAACAAGTCTTCTCGATCAGAGTGTACTTGTGTTCACTGATGCTAAATCTTTTACTGAGGTAATAGATAGCTCGTTCTTGGCCTCTATTGTCTTTTTGCCCCAGCATGTAGCCTATAACATTGTTATTTATGGACATGTACATGAACAGGGGAACATCATCCCTGGGAGGTACCAAAATAGGAGCGTTAATCAGTTACTCTTTAATGGTAAGGAAGGCTTTCTGACACTCATCGTTCCATTTCATGGATGAGTTCTTCCTTAACAATTTGATGATAGGCTTTCTCACGATCTTCCTCAGTGACCATAATTTGATGGTACCCCGCAAAGCAATTAGCAAAGGAGTACAT
This sequence comes from Panax quinquefolius, assembly GCA_020205615.1. Lineage (NCBI taxonomy): Eukaryota > Viridiplantae > Streptophyta > Magnoliopsida > Apiales > Araliaceae > Panax > Panax quinquefolius. Next base: position 166,559 of record JAINUW010000103.1, on the reverse strand, counting down.
GTCGTATTGAGCAGTATTGTAAATAAGAATGTGGATAAAGGGCACGGGAAAGCTATCTTTAAGGCAAGCTTTGTTCAAATCCCGATAATCCACGTAGACTCGCACCTTTCCCCCTGGTTTAGGCATGAGAACAATGTTGGATATCCACTCTGGATATGTAGCCACCATGATGATGCCATCTTGAAATTGTTTCATAATTTCTTCTTTGACCTTTAAACTCCATTCAGGTTTCAATCTCCTGAGATTTTTCCTGACTGGCTTGAATCCTTCTTTAATGGGAAGGCGATGAAGGACAATGTTAGTGGACAAACCCACCATGTCTTCATGAGACCACGTAAACACATCCTGGAATTGGGTTAATAGTGCAACCATGTCATTCCGCTGAGTTGTGGTAAGGTCTAAACCAATCTGGATTAGCTTAGGGTTATCTAAGGTTCCGAGATTGAAAGGAGTGGTTTGATCAAGATTGGGTTTGGGTTTGTCTGCGACCCATTCCTTAATCTCTTGATGTATCTCAATGTCCTCTTGGATGTCCATCAAGTTTGAGTCTAACTTTGCATCAAAGTTACAGCCCTTGTGGAGAGAAGGCATGTCATCAGTAAGGATAGGCACATCTAAATTCAGAGTCCTGAAACAAAAGATGTTTTCACTTAATATATGCAACTGTTCGATCATATAAAAGTGTTAGCATGTACGTGATAAAATAACTGCTAGTGCTGTAAAGAAAAACAAGCAATTAAAGTTGTCTACAGTTGTTGACCAATGCATGGAGTGCTGCTCCAATTATCGAGGGCAAAGTCCTGAAGTACTGCAGTGATAGAAGGATCATCAGTGTCTTCCTTTTCCCGAATGATAACCATGACATCTGCGCAATCATCATTTGGGGTGTATTTATTTGTATGTTCATCAGGAACAATGACGCGGATGCCTGCCATCATCAAGGCAAGGTCATGTTTATGTCTTCGTTCCTTTTCTTCCACTTCGGGATTAGGAATCAGAACCTCTTTAGCTTTGATTGACACTGGTTTCGGAAATAGCATAGCCACAGCATGCGCTGACACCTTTACTGGAGATTGCATTAACTCATGAGATAAAGGTATAGAAAATCACCGTGCGACGGAAGCTTGAGGAACCTGCTCGTGCTTATGAGGATTCCTGTATCTGGAACTAGAAGAATAGCCTAGCCTAACTGTTCCAATTTGATTGGACATTTGGATAGGGTGTTTAATACCTTGTTGATCCTTACCAAGCCCTTGTTCAGGGTGATGACCCAATAACATCATTTCTTGAGTAGACGACATAACCTCGGCAGAAATCTTGGGTACGGGAAGTGGCGGGCCAGTAGAATGGTATTGCGTGTTATTCACTTCCAAAGTATGGAAACTGGCCAGTTCAACTTCTGAATTGAAACTGATAACTGGTAGAATTCCTTGTCCAGGATAATCCGGCTCAACGTTGACAGTAACTAGACTGTTATTGATGATGTATTTAAGTTGTTGATGTAGCGTGGAGGGAACAGCTCCAGCCATGTGTATCCATGGTCTCCCCAATAACAGGTTATATCTTAAGTCGATCATGAGGACGTGAAATGACACATTGAATGTATTTGGACCAATCTCAATTGGAAATTTAATCTTTCCGACGGCATTTCGTTGGGATCCATCAAAAGCTCGAATGATAGTATGTCTGCTTTGGATCCGTTTGAGATTGATATTCATCTTTACCAAGGTGGCATAAGGACAGATATTCAGAGATGAGCCTCCATCTATCAATACTCCTGCTAGCATGTACCTGGAAGATATCACTGCAATGTGCAATGGCTTGCAATGACCGGTCCCTTCGGGAGGTATATCGTCATTAGTGAAGGATATCACATTGTTGTTGAAAATGTGATCAACCAAGTGTTGATATTTTTCCACATCCACTCATTTTGGCAAGTAGGCTTCTTCTAAAACCTTCAACAAGATCTTCCGATGATCCTCAGAAGAGAAAAACAAATCCAATATTGAAATCTGGTGTGGAGCTTCTCGCAAGCTTAAAACCACTTTGGCTTCATTATGACCTATAGTACGGAGGAATTTTTTAATCTTCTTCATGGGTAATTTCCCCTTTGCTTCGCAAGTAGGTTTGATAACCCGTTGAGGAAGGTACAGTGGATTTTATTTCGACACTGTAGCAGTAGTATGAGACGTGGATCCTTCAGCTTCTCCATAATTCCAAGGAACTTTATGCAAGCTGACAACAAGATGTTATGGTCTGTAAGGTAAAGGAATTGGCTCTGGTGCAACCACATTCAAAGGATTGTCAGCTCCTTTGAGTTGAATTGGTTGTATTGGAAATACTTTGACAGTTTCCTCATCCACTTCAGAGATGACTATAACTGATCCCTTCCATTGGGTAGGGTATGCATTCCCACCCTTGAGTTGCACAGTGTAATCATCTACTACTTGCAGGACACCGCTATCAATAAGATTCTGAATAAGATGGCGGAGTGCCCAACATTCTTTTGTGCTGTGACCGCGAGAATGTGAATGATATTGACACATTTCATCAGGATTAAACAGCCCTGAGCGGGGATTGATTGGAGGGAGAAGGAATGTGATTCTTCCTTCATTAATCAACATTTGAAGTATCTCCTCCATAGACTGGCCCAGATAGGTGAATTCCCTTTGATTGGCAAAATCCCGACGGGTTTTAGCACTTATTGGCTTTGCAAACTTCTCCTCCATAGCTTCGCTTTCTGAAGGTGTTGATGGAGCATTTATAACAAATGGAAGGAGATAAGCATGCTCCTGCCTAATTAATTGGCGTGTGACTTGATGCTGGTGGGTCACCAGCTCTGCCAATTGCTTAATTTGTTTGCAAAGAGCTTTCATCTTTCGTTCCATGGTAAACTAGAACTTTTCATAATCCCATTTATCAACACCGTCTTTGATGGGTTGGGATGATTCACCATTGGAACCTTGTACAGTGCTCCAACTGATCATGTTGACCTCTTCTTCTTTGTGTTGAGGAAGAGGGTTGTCTTGCATGTGAGGTTGATCTGCTTTGGTGACTACAATCTCACCATTGTCTATCAGATCTTGAATCTTATGTTTCAAGGCCCAACAATCTTGAGTATCATGTCCGGGTGCCCTGGCATGATAAGCACACTTCCGAGTAGCATTAAAACCCCTGCCATTAGGGTTGGCTAGTGGAAGAAGATGTGTAATTTTCCTCTGAGCAATCAGAAGAGCAAGAATATTCTCGAACGAATCACCTAAGGGTGTGAACGTCCGAGGTCGCTTTACTTCTCCATTTTTAGGCAATGGAGGGTTTGAAGATTGTGCTGGAAAAGGGGAGTAGTTTCTCCTCTGCATAGGCACGCTTGGATTGCCTTTTTGTCCTTGTAGTATGAAGGAAACATCCTTCTCTTTCTTTTTATGGACCCTCCGGGGGTTGTTTCCATAAGATCCGGATTGGATGTGGTCAACAACATCTTTATGAGCGGCTAGGTCTTGAATTTTACCGGACTTCAATCCCATTTCAGCCATCTCATTGTGTTTGATCATTTCAGAAAATGGTTCGCCAATACCATCTAGAACTCTGTCATAGAAAGGAGCTTCCTGTACATCTATGAAGGTCATGACCATTTCTGATTCTGTCATGGAAGGAATAACTTGAGCAAAAAGGCGCCTCCACCTTTGAGCATACTCTCTAAATAACTCAATTGACTGTTTCTTGACCTTGGTGATTTGGTACCGGTCAGGAGCCATCTGAGATTGAAAACTCTATTGAGTGAGGAAGGCATGAGCCAGCTCTTCCCAGCTATGGATCTTAGAGTTTTCTAATCTGGTATACCATGAACGGGCATCTCCAGTCAGACTTTTTTGAAACAGCTGCATTCTGAGCCTTTCATTTTTTGCGTAAGACCCAAGTTCTCCAATGAACACCTTTAAATGTATATAAGGATCCCCTAATCTGTCATACATTTCAAAATTAGGGGTCTTAAATTTCTTTGGATATTGAACACCAGGAAATATGCAAAGGTCTGTATATGAAACACTGCCACGTGTTCCAATTCCTTTGAGAATACGAATGGTTTCCTCCATTTGAAGGATCTTCTTCCTGATGTCACCGGTGTCTTGATCTCCTTTGAGATGGGTGCCTTCAGGGTCTTGGTTGGTTGTATCCAACTATTGTTCTGGAATTGTTTTTTCCAGATCTTGAACTCCCCCTTGTGTAGAGGATTCTGTATGTGTAGGTATCTTCGTACCCTGAGTAGACCGATGCAATTCTTTCAGTAGAACGGCCAAGTCTCTGATTTCTTTACTCAATCCGTCAAATTCTTCTCGAGAAACAGGATTAGTCTGTTCAAAGGAGGACATGATTGGCTGAAGGCTCGTAGCCTTTTTGGATTTTGACCGGGTAACAGTCCCAATTGCTTCCCTACAAAAGACTTACGTAGTTTAGTCTTAGGGTAATATAAATGTTATCATAACATGTCCGTTTTAGGAATTTGTCCTGTAAAACTGGTTGTTAATTGAAAACATGTCATGCATGCACAAATATTCTTCATATTTTCCATTACATATTGATGAACATGTAATAAAATTACAAGTAAATGCTTTTACAAGTAATTGAAAATGGAAAGCATGAAGAAACTTTCCTCCGCATTTGGTTTATCAGAGGTTGACCTATCCATGGGTTTCTCTCGCGGCTTTTCGATATGAAGGTTCCCAGATCATCGCAATCTACTTGACGGAAAGTTAATCCGGTCGTTAAACTGGAGCGAATCTGAGTGGTGACTTTCCAGAGCCCCGGAAAATTATTCTTCCCACGAGTCCAGTAATCAAACACCGACAGGATAGCCTCCTGGTGGAGGGACCACACAACATACATTCACATACAACGTGTCTCACCGTTTATGCAAAATGATGACATGTGCGAAGTACTAATATCACAGATAGATATTTATCAGTGCAGAAAAAATGCATTCGTACACATTCATCAAAAATGTAAATGCAGCATTCACACACAACCATATAATAATTTTGAAAAGCTTGTAATAGCGACTTAAGCCCTCTTCTTTGGAGTCCCCAATGAGTCGCCACTGTCGACGTCGGGATTTTTGAGTGTCCTTTTAGTTTACTTGTTCTTTGGTGTTCTCATTTAATGTGAGATTTGTTTGAAAAATAAGTGAAAAAGGTCCGACATGTATAATGTCGACGATTGGACTTTAAAAGTCGCCATTGGTGTATTTAATCGGTTGCACCAACGCAATCGAAAAGGGCTTGCACATTGACCTAGTGTTTTGACACTGCTAAACGGGTCTGTGAAACCGAGATTCATTTTGGGTCCGGGGGCTTGATTATGCGGAGGGAAGGTGTTAGGCACCCCCTGACATCCGTGTTACCACAGTGACTGCCACTTTTTAAAGAAATTATTATATGAATGTGTGTGTGTGTGTGTGTGGATCAATGTGTAATTATTTGAAAGTATTGCGAGGCCTCGTTCACACCTATATACACAAGGTTTGAATTTTATTGAAAAATTCAATTTTAACCAAGATGTAGCAATGAAGTTTTGTAAAAGAGATTTTTCAAACCCGTGCTCAATAGGAATTGAGACCTTTTCATACTTCCATTTTATTATTAAATGTCTGGCTTGTTTGCTTTTATTTTCGAGATGCGAAGCATTCTCGAGAAAATAATATCTGAAGATCTTAGAACTCCTCACGAGGCATAACACAGCCCATCCAAGGAAATTCAAACACCGTAAAATAATGTACAAGCTGCTTAAAGCTAAAAAATGTCCATCATGGGAACTGAATCTAGATTCATGAAAGCAACTCTGTGATCACATGATTCATAGGCTCACATGATACTACAATTTGTATGGAAAGCGATAGCGATTATATATATAAAAGTCATAAATATATATATATGACAGACATGATCAACCACCACGAAGCAACTCCATGGGGGATTAGAAATGTAAATATATATAAAAGCGGTAATATATATATATATATATATATATATATATATATATATGGACATGATCAACCGCCACGAAGTAAACTCCAGGCGGGACGAAATGTAAATAAAGCTGTAAAAGCGATCAACTGCCATGAAGTAAACTCCAGGCAGGACAAAATGTAAATAAAACAATAAAAGGCCACGAAGTAAACTTCAGGTCTGACAGGAATGTAAATATATATATGTACAAATATATATATAAAAGCAGTAAACGCACTGGATGTAAATCCAGGCTCATCAGATATGTCTGATAACAACTATATATATATATATATATATATAAGCGAATAAACGCATTTGGATGTAAATCCGGGCTCATCGAATGAGTCGACCACGCTTTATATATATATATATATATATATATATATATATATATATATATATATATATATAAGCAATTAAACGCTTCTAGGCATCAAGTTCAGGCTCATTCGAGGCATAACTTCGATAATGTTAATCCATATATATGAAATATATACATATATTAGTATATATATACGATGTAAATGAAAACCATGAATCAAGTCCGGGCAAATGCACACAACACGACTCTCAATGTGTATAACAGTGTGTGCTATATGAGAAGAAGGCTTTATAAAATGTAAGAAGGCTTACAGTGGGCTACCAAAGTAGACATCTATGACTTTAAATGGATAAACACTCAGCTCCCGCCGGATAAAATATAGCTATATGTGAGCTAACTAGTGTTTAAAGAAGAGGAAACACTCAAAATATATGTATGCAGAGTAAAATGGACAGGGCTTCCTCGCCTTTTTCCTACTCCCTCTCCCTTCAAATGGCTGATCCAAGCCATGTATATATAGACGGATGCCCGCAGTACACCTGCGGCAACCGCAGTTGTACCTGCGGCTGTCGTTCGTGGTGGATCTGAGCCTTGCGGGTCCCGTCATCTCGTAGTACGTGTACTCATGCACTGTAATGTCCGCTCGAACCTGTAAAACTTTAATTCGAGCATCCGAACAGGGTATATCTGACCTTCTTCGGACCGCTGGTGTCGAGAGTTACGTAATGACATGGATTAGAGGTTGTGCGAAGTAAAGAAGAGGGGTCTATGCCCATGGTCTTCAAGCTTCAAGTTCTATCCAAAGTACTGCCACACGTAATAGTCACTCGGGATTGTCACTCCTCGGTTCTTGTGGGACATTGTTGGATGTATGTATGAAGTGTTGAGACGACGTGCCATTTGTTGAAGGAACAAGATGACGCTTGACTCCTCGCTGGTTTGAGTTGAAAGTAGACGTTGCTTAGGGTTACAGCTGAGATTGGACTACTTGTTGGTATGCTACGATATCATCTTATTGATGTGGAAAGATGACGTTATGACTCCTCACCGGGGTTATCGCCGCTTTAAGTGAAAAGCAGACGTTTCTCAGGGTTACATTTGAGATTGGGCTACTTGTTTGTATGCCTCACTATCATCTGTGGATGTTCCTGTCTGCCCATTGTTATCTCCGGGTCTGAGGTGTGTATGTGCCTCGACAGGATGTCTGAGGTTGAAGCTGATTGCATAAGTTTGAAACAAGCATTTTTGGGGTTATCGCCGGAGCTGCAATGGCATCTCTTTGGGCTATCACCAAGGATGGTGTTGCTACTCGCAGTGTTGTCTCTAGGACTGGAACTCAACGTCGCGGTGTTGTAGTCGAGACAGAACTGTCCTCTTCGGTGCTGTTGTCGGTCTTTTAATCTGCATATCTTTGGGTTATCTCTGAGATTGGAAATGACATTCCCGGTGTGTGTTCCGGGTTTGAGATGATGTTCCCGGTTTGTGTTTCGGGTTGGAACTGAACTTTCGGTGGTATCCAGGATGGATGTAAGCTGTCTTTCAGTGTTATCTCCAAAAGACGAATCTACCCTCCTGTAATGTTACTAATAGGAGTGCAGAAAATTTCGAGTGTCTACAACTGTTTTAGAAATTAAAATATTTGGGAAGTGCTCAAGGAAACCTTCGTATATAGGAGGCCATGAATCTAAGTTATGATAGATATCATATGTCTAGAGAATTATCCTTGGTTGATCCAATAGACCCCAAAGAAAAATGAGAAGATTACTATCATGTTCCTTTATATGGCGAGTCTTCTCTTGACATATAACTATCTCCATCGTCTACAATAGAACATTATGTTTCAACCAAACTCCAAGATCATATAGGTAGTGCTCGTAGATATAATCAGCAAATAGATGTGCACAACCCTGTCTTATGATAACACGAGGTTGTATGTCATTAGACATCTTGTATGATAGTGGCAAAACACCCTTCCAAAGTTGGGTTCACCTCACCCTATTCGGTTCACCAAAATTAAATATTAAATGACGTATACAATACGACAGACTTATCTAAAATTCTCAATAAAATTATTTCCATACTATGTAGGGAGAACCTCAACAGCTATAGACCACCGTTTTATTCTCATGTTACCCCCGCTCGACCCATTCTGATTTAATAATACACGAAAGGAATTGTGAAGCAAAAAGGGTGAGCACAACTAGCCCGATAAAGAATATCATGATCAAGATAATTTACATCATCAATAGCCTTCATCAGTAATAAATCAGAGATTTAGAACATATGGAAGATGATAAAACTTTTCAACCATCGTTGCAGTGGAACGAGCAATCCATTAGAAGAGTCAAATAGACCATCAGGTCTATTATCTTCTCCATGTTAAAAGTCCACCAATAATGTTTTATCCCTATAACATCAATCAACAATTCATGTCCACAATCATATGAATAACTCATAATCATAATTGTGATTCTAAATTCCTCTTCGCACCTAGGACGAAGATAATCTTCTTCACCTATCTTCACCTGAAACATCAAAAATCATGGTTATACCAAATCACAATTCCTGATCATAATCATAATAATAAATTCATCTTTACACTACGGCCAAAGATATTCATTAAGAATTCATCTTTGCACTATAGGCCAAAGACATACAACTGTATTTTAGAAGAGTCAAGTAGAGCATGATATCTACTATCTTTTACGAATTAAAAGTGTATAATCAATATGTTATCATTTGAGACTCGACAATAAATAATCCACATCATCGAGTCATCCCTGTACTACGACCAAGGATATTCATGTAATCATCAATGGTCATGATTATACCGAATAATCCCTGGTTATAATCATACCAATAACTGTCCATCAATGCACTACGTGCCAATGAGGACTTTTACCACATCATCTATAACATTACGGGTCATGATTATACTGAATGATCCCTGGTCATAATCATACCAATAAACAGTTCATCTATGCACATAAGCCAAAGATACTCATCAATCAATAGTTTATCTTTGCACGTAAGCCAAAGATATACAACTGTAAAACCAATAATCAACAGTTCATCTTTGCATATAAACCAAAGATATACAACTGTAAAACCAATAATCAATAGTCCATCTTTGCACGTGAGCCAAAGATGACTTTCATCATAATATAAGCATGAGTATGATGACAATGATATAAGCATTAATCAAACGAAATCAAGGATAAATATTAAAGACTTTAAATTTATCTAGAGTTTAAAAATATCCAAATTTTCATCATGATACTGCTTTGTGGAGTAAAATTCAAGAATAATATTCATATACCAAAAATAATTTGAACATAAAAAAAAATATATTTTTCGGGTTAATAGTACCCATAATTAAGCATGAAAAAGCAAACATTTTATAAATACTTTTAATAATGAATAAAATAATATTCTTTATTATTATTACGTGTTGATAGAATAAATGTCGTTCTATAACCTAGAAACGTTGGAATGTCATAGTATTTTAACTAAGTGAGAGAATTAAAGTGTTTGAATATCTTAGACGAAAATAAAAGTTTTCCGAAAAACACTATTCATCAATTTCTGCTCGGGAATTGTTTTTGAACTTCCGAGAAATACGTAACGTTATAATATCAAAGTGATATTGATTATGTAATAATAGTCTAAGTATGAAAAACATAATATTTCACATGCGGACTTAATTTGGGAACGTTAGGAATATTAAGCGTTAAGAAAAGAATGTATTAATCGTATAATGAGTAGGCATTGTGCGAGGTATTGAACGTAAGTATAATATGATGTATTGTACTATTAAGTATGAAGAATGGAATGACGTATATTATAATTTAGTATACGAGCTAGCATACGAGAATTATACGTGAGTATATATGTTAAGGTTCTTGATTAAATGGAATGGACTTGTAGGATTATTAGAATATTGGTAGAAGTCCAATAGTAAGTGATATGCAAGCCCAAGGGTTTGATAATCATGAGTTCAAACTATTGTAATGTAAGCCCGATAAGAAATAAGCTAGATATTAATAAGCCCAATGGATTAAGCCATGATCCATGGAGAAAAAAAAGTGTGATGTGGGTAGACTTGATGGGCAAGAACTTTAAGTGGTGAGCAAGTGGTGTGATGGCCAAGTAATAGAAGTGGCTAGCAAGTAGACTTAGTTGTAAAGTAATGAATAGTAAGGAGGTGTATTAAGGAGGTGATTAAAGGAGGTGGAATGTCCTAATGACTCTTATGCCCTCACTTTGGGTTGCCTATAAATAGAGAAGCTTTGTTTCATTTGTTGCTTGTTATTTTTCAACCAACAACTTCCTATATAAAGTAACTTATTGGTTAGAGAGAATAAGCACAAATAAGTCATTCAACCTTTGCTAGATTTTCCAAAGAGAAGAGAAGTAATAGTCTTCAAGGGTAAGACTCTACTATAATATATCTTATATCTCTACTATAATAAGATTGATAAAGAAGTGTGATTTTATGCTAAGAACATATTAGAAGTCGTTGATGAATGAACTTAAGCCGAATAAGTTGAATAAAGCAACTTGAATTATGAATGAACTTAAGCCGAATAAGTTGAATAAAGCAACTTGAACTTAAATAAGTTGATAAACTTATGAAGAACTTGTCATATGATTGTCATATGATGTTAGTATGTTTAATATGGTATGAAAACATGGATTGATAGACTTAAGTCCATAGTAAGTCTTAAGCAAGGAAGTTTGTATTTAATAAGTTGATTAAGTCATTAACTTACGAGAATAAGTTAAAACCTCCTTTAATAATAAGTTGGTGTAATAAGTAACTTGAAATGTTCTTATATTGATTAAAATCCATTTAGAATAATTAGTAATGAGGTTTCTCCGGAATTCACACGATTGGACCATAATCGTCGAATTCATAAAATTCTCGGAATATAAGTCGTATTTTGTGTTTGAAGTCGGAAACGTTAGTTTTCGATGGAGACAAGTCATATTCGGCATTATAGAGTTGCGGACTTAAAAATGACTGAATTCCAACTTAGAACGTAGAAACGAGCTTTGAACGTTCACGAACATTTATCGTTTTCGTTAAAAATGAACTAATAGGTGAAATTTTAGCAAAAGAAGTCATATAGATAAAATTCTTGCATGAACGCATAGAGTATGTAATTTGTGAGCCGTAGGCTTTCAAACGAGCCAATACGGACTTATAACGATGAAGTTATGCGTCCGGGAGTTTTGTAAAGTTTTCAAAATCTGCAAATTGTCTAAGGTATAGAGTTGCCGCAGCGGCGCCCACCCAAGGTCAAATAGTGGCGGCAGTGCCGGCACAGTGTCTTGACATACTGCTAAATCGCACCACAACACGAGAAGAAGAGTTAAGTTTGGCTCCGCAGCGCCAGGTCCGGATGTCAGGTACTGCTAACCCGCGTCGCATCGCCAGTCCTAGTGTCTCGATAGACATGAAGGTTTACAAATAAAGAATGAAAGAGAACTCATTAGTAATGAACTAATGTGTAAGTATAACTTTGTTAAGACATTATTAGACACTTAGTGTATGATGATTAAAGGTTGTTAATCAATTGAATGTGAACGTAATGAGAACGACGTAATGAAAAGCTGGAACCATTAAATGATAATCTAAGTCAGGAATTAGATTGAGATGAAGGGTAAGATATAATAGTGTACATACTGGAGTATATGTGACCTAATGTGGTACGTCATATGATCATGTATTGTAGAGACTTAGAGACTTAAAGTGTACGTGTGACAATCAGTAAGCAGACGCTAAAGGCAAGTATTCTAACCCTTGTTCCAATTCAGTCTGGATAAGCTTTATAAATCATGTTTTCTTTCGCATGAAGTCTTGAATGATGAAGTCAAAGCAAATTCTTTCAGCTAGACTTATATTATGAATCTATCAAGCATGATTAATGTTTACTAAGTTATATTGGTGTGGTTTTCAAACGAAGACTAAGTATGCAAAAATGTTTTTGTCGTTTAACGACAGGCACGTGAGGTTGCCACAACTTAAACGTATACACGTTTAAGGAATGTAGTGTTGATCAATATAGAGTACTATAGGCTGATCACCTAGACGTGCTTGTAAGTAATGTCGAACTTACGGACTTAGTGCCGAGATGTCCTTTTCAAAAGAACTTATGAAATGCTCAAGGTCTTGGACCGAAATTGATGTTTTACTGAATATTGTTGTTGTAAAACGTTTTGAATTAAAAGAAGTGCTATTTTGAATTATCGATAGTACTTTATAACTATTGTTCAGTTACTGAAGATATATGAGTTTTATGTTTCAAACATGTTGTTTATTAGAATTATAGTACATGCTGAGCTAGTCATGCTCACTCTTGCTTGAACCATATGAACACAGCTAAGATTGAGCGGACCGAAGGCTCCAGCAAAGATAAGGGCAAGGCAAAGACGAACCCTTAGATTACTTAAGTAATAGTATAGTTGAATATTTGTAATATATTGAATATTATGACAAGAACGAATTAATGGGTTATAAAGAACCTGGGGAAATGTAATATTATTTTTTATATATAGAAGACATATTAGTTCTTTTGAGACTTTTCAATTGAATGAATGTGTGAATGGTAGTACCGTGTAGCACCATCTGTCAGGTTGGAAGATACCCATATTTGGGGGCGTCACAGGTTGGTATCAAAGCATTAGGTTATAAAACTTAAGGGGGGATTTAAAAACCTTAAGTCATAACCTTAAGAGGAGTCAAAGAAGTAAAAGAAAAAAATAACCTTATAAAAATGCGTTATGATTATGTTATGTGTTTTTATTATTCTACTGATGTGTAATAATCAACTTAAATATTTTGTGTAGATGTCAGGAGTAAACGAAATGTATGTAGATGGTCAGGCCATTAGTGAAGAATCGGTGAACCAAGTAGAGATCATACTGAACCCCGTAGCAGCAAATCCGAAAATAGTGGTTATTGAGTCTAGAGACTCAGATGATGTTAACTACATGTCAGTATTCAATGGGATGATAGAGGAGGAAGTGGAGATAGTGTCCTTTAATCCAGTAGCTATAGCAGCAGATATAGCCCCTGGGGGGTCGATGATGTCTCTGTTCATGTCAGTATTGGATAGAAATATCCATTATTGTCAGGAGGTCAAGGAGTTGACAGCAGAGCTCTAAACTGTCATAAAGGACAAGACTGATGTTGAGTCCATGTGGGAGTAGGAGCATAATGAGAGGATTTAGGCTAAGGACAAAGTCCACGAGTTAAAGCATGAGGTCTTTAAGCTCATTGAGGAGCTAAAGACCAAGATGCAGAAGATAGGGGGAATGTCCTATATTCATAGGAGTTCTCATACAGATTTCCAGCAGCAAGTAGCTGGATATCCTGTGTAGGTGGGGCAAACACGACATACTATTAGCCGTGATATCATTGTCGGTCTTGCCAAGGCAGATTTTGAGAATGCCTTAAGGTAGATGTAGACTAGTAGTAGCTAGAGTAGTTTTCGTATGTAAATACTTTGTAGTTAGTAGTGACATAAAGCCCTTGTTGTATAGTGAAGGGTAGTCTTTTGTAAATCCCAGTTTTTGGAAAACAATAGCGGGAAAGTAATGTAATCGGCTTCGACTGTGTAATGTAACCAATGTAGTATTATACTACTAGAATGAATATAAGCCTTTTTATGGAAAACTATAAGTAATGGATGTTGAAGTTATTGTTTAATATTAAATGATAACTAATGAAGAAAGGAATAATAACGAAATGTGTTTATTGTATCAGTAAAATGCCGCCGAGAAGAGTGCAATGTAACCAAGGAGCTAACGTGAATCAACTGGAGGGAGGTCTGGTTAATCCAATGCAGGAGTTTATTAATTTATTAACAGTTGCATTTAATAGAACAGGGGCTAATATCCCCATAAATCTAGGAGTAGCACGAGCTACTACCCTTAAGGATTTTAAGAGCGTGGGTCCACTAGAGTTCAAAGGAACTACAGACCCTATTAAAGCCCAAACGTGGGTTAAGGAAATAGAGAAGGCATTTGTGATAGCAAATGTCGATGAGGCCTAAAAGGTTGCCTTTGCAACCTATATGATGAAGGGAGAGGCCAACTTTTGGTGGGAAGCCAATCAGCCTAGGGCCGAGATATCAAATCTGACGTGGGAGAGGTTCAAGGAGATATTCTTCGAGAACTACTTTCCCACGAGCATGTATGGAAGAATGGAGATGCAGTTTCTAGAGTTAAAACAAGGGGACATGAAGGTTCCCCAATACGCCACCTAGTTTAATGAACTGGTGAGGTTCGATCAACATCAAGTGGATACCGAGGTTAAGAAGACGTGATGGTTCGAGCAGGGCTTGAAACTCTGGTTCTATAACCATATTTGGTTGTTTTAATGTACTTCTTTTGGAACAATTTTAGAGAAGGCGATAATCGCCGAGGGTGGTAGTGAGGCTCTGAGTCAATACCACAAGGTCAAGAAGAGAAAGGGGAAAGTAGATGGGGGAGTAAAGATTGAAGGAGCCAGTGGTAGTGGAGAGAGTCAGAAGAGGAAGGTATTTAGCTCTGAAAATACCGAAGTGAAGCAAGGGGATCCAAAGAGAAGAATGGAGGCCTGCAAAACCTGTGGGAAGACTCACTTAGGAGTCTGTCTCAAGGGGAAGGCCATCTGTTATAATTGTGGATAGGAGGGGCACATTACGCCTAATTGTTCAAGTCTGAAGATGAATCACGGATGCTTTGTGTGTGGTTCAACCGACCACATGGCAAAGAACTGCCCGAAGAAGGGGACGGACGGGAATCGGGGCACTAATAGCGGTAAGTTAGCTATTAGTGGTCCAGCGCAGCCAGGTAGGCCGATGGGCCATACCTTTAACATGACAATCCAAGATGCAGTTTCATCAGGGGACATCGTCGCAGGTATTATTTCGATCAACGATATTAATGCTTACGTGCTGTTTGATTCGAGTGTTACTTGTTCGTTTATAGTATTTGATTTTGCTAGACGATTAGGACTACTTCCCGAAAAGTTGCCTATACTTTTAAATATTAAGGTAGCAAACGAAGAAATAATTCCTGTTGAAAATGTTCATAGGAGTTGTTGCGTAGATATATGGGGTTGTAAATTATCGGTAGATTTGTTACCGATAAAGTTAGGAGAATTCAACGTAATTCTCAGAATGGATTGGTTAGTGGACCATGGGGAAATTATAGATTGTCAAAAGAAATGTGTTAACATTAAATCGTTAAGACAACCTCAGGTAGTATTTTATGGTAATAGATCGCCGGGACGTTCGTGTTGTCTAACCATGACACAAACTATGAAATTACGGAGGAAGGGATGTGTAGGTTATCTATGTCATGTTGTTGATACCCGGAGAGTGGTAGCAACCATGGAACAAATACCTATAGTGAGAGAATTCACCGATGTATTTCCAAGTGAATTACCAGGTCTTCCGCCGGATAGGGAGACATAGTTTGTAATAGACATCGTACCAGGAACGGCACCAGTTTCCAGGGCACCATATCGTATGGCACCAGTGGAGATGGAGGAGTTGTTGGCGTAGTTGTAAGAACTGTTAGACAGGGAGTACATTCAACCGAGTGTTTCGCCGTAAGGAGCACCAGTACTATTTGTCAAGAAGAAGGACGGATTGTTAAGACTTTGTATCGACTACTGAGAGTTGAACAAGTTAACGATAAAGAATAAATACCCATTGCCCAGGATCGATGATCTTTTTGATCAGTTGAAAAGGGTTAAGTATTTTTCAAAAATAGATTTAAGAATGGGGTATCACCAGTTGAAGGTTAGGAAGGAGGATGTACCAAAGACATCATTCAGAACTTATTATGGTCATTACGAGTTTCTGGTGATGTCATTTGAGTTGACAAATGCACTAGCTGCATTTATGGATATGATGAACAGAGTTCAAAAAATATTTGGACAAGTTCGTTGTGGTGTTTATTGATGATATTCTAGTCTATTCTAAGACGCCATAAGATCATGCTGAACACCTAAGATTAGTGTTGGAGACACTAAGAAAGGAGAAGTTGTATGCGAAATTCACTATGTATGAATTTTGGTTGGAAAAGGTACAATTTTTAGGTCATGTCATTGGCCATGAGGGAATTTTAGTAGATCCAGCGAAGGTGGAAGCTGTGATGAATTAGGAATAACCGAAAACGTCGACTGAGTTGCGGAGTTTCCTAGGGTTAGCGGGTTAGTATCGGAGATTCATCCAGGATTTTTCGAAGATAGCTACTCCTTTGACTAACTTGACGAGGAAGATGGTGAAATAAGCTTCGACTGATAAGTGTGAGGACAATTTTCAAGAACTGAAGAAGAGGTTGAGTGAAGCGCCTGTTTTGTTATTGCCCGATGACACGGGAAACTTTGTAGTTTATAGCGATGCTTCGCATAGAGGACTTGGTTATGTGCTCATGCAACATGGCAAGGTCATTACATATGCATCTAGGCAGTTGAAGGATTATGCGAAAGTTTACCCTACTCATGATCTGGAACTGGCTGCAGTAGTCTTTGCTCTAAAGATATGGAGGCATTATCTTTATGGAGAAAAATGTGAGATATACACGGACCACAAGAGTCTAAAATATATTTTCACACAGAAGGAGTTGAATATGAGGCAGAGAAGATGGCTGAAGTTGATAAAGGATTACGACTATGAAATCATGTATCACCCTGGAAAAGCCAATGTAGTCGCCGACGCCTTAAGTAGGAAGGGTCGGGAAAAGTTGTCCTTGTTAACGGCTCAAACTGAGTTAATAACAGAGATGGCTAGGATGGAATTGGAAGTGCAGCTGCCAATTGAAGCAAGACAAATTCTATTTACGACGGAGATGCAAGCTACCATCGTAGAGAGAGTTAAAGAGGTGCAACTCAAAACTGATGAGTGTGATCGGATGAAGGAGAACCTGGCCAATGAAAAAGATATTAAATATAGTCTTGATAATGAGGAATTATTAAGATTTGAAGGAAGAATTTGGGTTTCGAATGAGACAGAATTAAAGGAGCAGGTGTTACAAGAGGTTCACAGTTCGAGGTTTTCGATTCATCCTGGTAGCACTAAGATGTATCAAGACCTTCGACAGAGTTTTTGGTCGCCGAACATGAAGAGAGAGATAACAGAGTACGTGAGTAGGTGCTTAACTTTCCAAAAAGTTAAGGCCAGACATCAACGACCAAGTGGTTTGTTACAGTCATTGGATATTCCGGAGTGGAAGTGGGAGGATATCACGATGGATTTTGTGGTAGGACTTCTGATTACAACAAAGGGGTATGATGCGATTTGGGTAATAGTGGATCGATTGACAAAGTTGGCTCACTTTTTGCCAATAAGGGTTAAGTATAAGTTAGACCAGTTAGCTAGACTCTATATTAAGGAAATAATTTCCAGACATTGATTACCAGTATCGATTGTGTCAGATCATGATCCGTGATTCACATCGAACTTTTGGAGGAGTCTACAAGAGCAGTTGGGAACATAGATGTAGCTGAGTACGGCGTATCATCCAAAAATGGATGGACAGAGCGAGAAAACAATTCAGACGTTAGAAGATATGCTAAGATCTTGCGTCATGGATTTCAAGGGTAGCTGGGATGATCATCTACCATTAGTGGAGTTTGCTTATAACAATAGTTATCATGCAAGCATAGGTATGCCACCTTATGAAGCTTTGTATGGGAGAAAATGCAGAACACCACTGTATTGGGATGAGGTAGGAGAACGCCAGATGCTAGGACCAGAATTGGTGCAGCAAATAGCGGATATTGTCAAGATGATACAAATGCGTCTTCTAGCAGCTCAAGACAGACAGAAGATGTAACACCTCGAAAAATCAAACAATTGTAAATACTTTTAATAATGAATAAAATAATATTATTTATTATTATTACGTGTTGATAAGATGAATGTCGTTCTATAACTTAGAAACGTCGGAATGTCGTAGTATTTTAACTACGTGAGTGAATTAAGGTGTTTGAATTTCTAAGACAAAAATAAAAGCTTTCCGAGAAATATGTAACGTTATAATATCAAGGTGAGATGGATTATGTAATAATAATTTAAGTATGGAAAACATAATATTTCGCATGTGGACCTAATTTGGGAATGTCAGGTTTTTTAAGCGTTAAGGAAGAAAGTTGTGAATGTATAATGTGTATTCATTATATGAAGGTAATGAATGTTAGTATAATACGATGTATTGTACTATTATGTATGAAGAATGAGATAATGTATATTACGAATTAATATACGAGCTAGCATACAAAGATTATACGTGGTATATTATGTTAAGTTGTTAAATATAAGGTAATGGACTTGTAGGATTATTAACCTAATAGTATAAGTCCAATAGAATGTGACAATCAAGCCAAAGTGTTTGATAAGTTATAAGTCCAAACTATGGTAGCATAAGCCCAACAAGAAAGTAATTAGAGTAATTAACAAAGTCCAATGCGAAGCCTTGATCCATGGGGCAAACCAAGTATGAAGTGGGTAAGCTTGATAGGCAAGGATTTTGTGTGGTGACCAAGTGATGTGATGAGTAAGGAATGAATAGTAAGGAGGTGGAGGATGAGGAGGTGGAATAAGGAGGTGGCATGTTTATGGTCTAAAATACCCTAACCTTTGGTGGCCTATAAATACAAGCCTCATTTCAAATTTTTTTGGTTGTTATTTTCATCCAACTTACCTCTCAAATATAAGCTACTTAATTCGTAGAGAGAATAAGTCACTTAAGACTTATAAGTCACTTCAACCTTTGCTAGTTTTCCAAAGTGAATTGAAGTCTTCAAGGGTAAGACTCATATCTTTTATCTACATCTCTTCTATGATAGGATTGGTAGAAAAGGGGGATGGTTTGATGATAACATGCAATAAGTTATTAATGAATGAACTTAAGCCGAATAAGTTGAATAAGCAACTTGAACTCTAATAAGTTGATAGAATCATGAAGAACTTGTTATATGTTTGTCATATGATGTTAGTATGTTGAATATAGTATGAGAACATTGATTAATAGACTTAAGTTCATGGTAAGTCATAAGCATGAGAGTTTGTAATTCATTAGTTAAATAAGTCATTGACATAAGAGAATAAGTCAAACCTACTTTGATGATAAATTGGTGTGATAAGTAACTTGAAATGTTCACGTGTTGGTTAAAATCTATTTAGAATGATTAGTAATGTAACTTTGCCAGAATTCACACGATTGGACGATTATCGTCGAATTCTTGAAATTCTCGAAATGGAAGTCGTATTTTGTGTTTGAAGTTGGAAACGTTGGTTTTCGATGGAGACAAGTCATATTTGGCATTATAGAGTTGCGGACTCAAAAATGACCGAATTCCGACTTAGAACGAAGAAACGAGCGTTGAACGTTCACGAACATTTATCGTTTTCGTTAAAAATGAATTCATAGGTGAAATTTTAGCAAATGAAGTCAAATATATAAAATTCTTGCATGAATGCATAGAGTATGTAATTTGTGAACCGTAGGCTTTTGAACGGACAAATTAGGACTTATAACGAAGAAGTTATGCGTCCAGGAGTTTCGTGAAATTTTCAAAATTTTGCAAACTATCTGAGGCACAGAGTCCGCGCCATGGCGCGACTCACAACCTTAAAGCCCGCTACCGCGTAACGAGGATGGAACTGCAGACATCACTAACTCAAGTCATGCTACGAGAGATGCAGAGAGTTAAGTGTGAAATACACCGCTTTCTAGAGTTTTGATGGACAAGAATGTGTACAAGTATAGAATGAAAGAGAACTTATTGGTAATGAACTGAGGTGTTAATATAACATTGTTAAGGCATTGTTAGACATGTAATGTATGACGATTAAAGGTTGATAATCAATTGAAAGTGAACGAAATGTGAATGACGTAACGAAAGCCGAAAACCCATAATAGTAGATCTAAGTCAGGATTTACATTTAGATGAAGGGTAAGATATAATAGTATACATACTTGATTATATATGACCTAATGTGGTATGTTATATGATCATGTGTTATAGAAACTTAGAGACTTAAAGTGTACGAGTGTTAATCAGTAAGCAGACGCCGAAGGCAACGTGGGAGTTAGAAGAAATGATGAAAAAGAATTACCCTCATTTGTTCGTGTAATTTTTTTTTATATAGCGAGATTCTGGGGACAGAATCCTTATAAGGGGGAGAGAGTGTAACTGGGGATAAAATCGAACATTTTGTAAATACTTTTAATAATGAATAAAATAATATTATTTATTATTATTACGTGTTGATAAGATAAATATCGTTCTATAACCTAGAAACGTCGGAATGTCATAGTAGTTTAACTACGTGAGAGAATTAAAGTGTTTGAATTTCTAAGACGAAAATAAAAGTTTTCCGAGAAAATTTCTGAAAAACACTATTCATCAATTTTTGCTCGGGAATTATTTTTGAACTTCCGAGAAATAAGTAACGTTATAATATCAAAGTGATATTGATTATGTAATAATAATCTAAGTATGGAAAAGATAATATTTTGTATGCGGACTTAATTTGGGAACGTTAGGAATATTAAGCGTTAAGAAAAGAATGTATTAATCGTATAATGGGTAGGCATTCTGCGAGGTATTGAACGTAAGTATAATACGACGTATTAAACTATTAAGTATGAAGAATGGAATGACGTATATTATAATTTAGTATACGAGCTAGCATACGAGAATTATACGTGTAATATATATGTTAAGGTTTTTGATTAAATGGAATGGACTTGTAGGATTATTAGAATATTGGTAGAAGTCCAATAGTAAGTGATATGCAAGCCCAAGGGTTTGATAATCATGAGTCCAAACTATTGTAATGTAAGCCCAACAAGAAATAAGCTAGATATTAATAAGCCCAATGGATTAAGCCATGATCCATGGAGCAAACCAAGTGTGATGTGGGTAGACTTGATGGGCAAGAACTTTAAGTGGTGAGCAAGTGTTGTGATGGCCAAGTAATAGAAGTGGCTAGCAAGTAGACTTAGTTGTAAAGTAATGAATAGTAAGGAGGTGTATTAAGGAGGTGATTAAAGGAGGTGGAATGTCCTAATGACTCTTATGCCCTCACTTTGGGTTGCCTATAAATAGGGAAGCTTGGTTTCATTTGTTGCTTGTTATTTTTTAATCAACAACTTCCTATATAAAGTAACTTATTGGTTAGAGAGAATAAGCACATACAAGTCATTCAACCTTTGCTAGATTTTCCAAAGAGAAGAGAAGTAATAGTCTTCAAGGGTAAGACTCTAGTATAATATATCTTATATCTCTACTATAATAAGATTGATAAAGAAGTGTGATTGTATGCTAAGAACATATAAGAAGTCGTTGATGAATGAACTTAAGCCGAATAAGTTGAATAAAGAAACTTGAACTTAAATAAGTTGATAAACTTATGAAGAACTTGTCATATGATGTTAGTATGTTCAATATGGTATGAAAACATGGATTGATGGACTTAAGTCCATAGTAAGTCTTAAGCAAGGAAATTTGTATTTAATAAGTTGATTAAGTTATTAACTTATGAGAATAAGTTAAAACCTACTTTGATAATAAGTTGGTGTAATAAGTAACTTGAAATGTTCTTATATTGATTAAAATCAATTTAGAATGATTAGTAATGAGGTTTCTCCGGAATTCACACGATTGGACCATAATCGTCGAATTTGTGAAATTCTCGGAATGGAAGTCGTATTTTGTGTTTGAAGTCGGAAACGTTGGTTTTCAGTGGAGATAAGTCATATTTGGCATTATAGAGTTGCAGACTCGAAAATGACTGAATTCTGACATAGAACCAAGAAACGAGCGTTGAACGTTCACGAACGTTTATCATTTTAGTTAAAAATGAACTAATAGGTGAAATTTTAGGAAAAGAAGTCAAATAGATAAAATTCTTGCATGAACGCATAGAGTATGTAATTTGTGAAGCGTAGGCTTTTGAACGAGCTAAATCAGACTTATAACGATGAAGTTATGCATCCGGGAGTTTCGTAAAGTTTTCAAAATCTGCAAATTGTCTGAGGCACAGAGTTGGCACTGCGACACCAACCCAAGGTCAAATAGTGGCGCAGTGTACCGACATCGTGTGTCTTGACATATTGTTAAATTAGCTTGTGCCAGAAGAAGAAGAGTTAAGTTTGAAAAGCAGCCGCTGTGTCCGGATGTCGTCTCGCTAACCCGCATCGTAGCGCGAGTTGAAGGTCTATGACCGGCTAGTGTTTCGATAGACATGAAGGTTTACAAATATAGAATGAAAGAGAACTAATTAGTAATGAACTAATGTGTAAGTATAACTTTGTTAAGACATTATTAGACACTCAGTGTATGATGATTAAAGGTTGTTAATCAATTGAATGTGAACGTAATAAGAACGACATAATGAAAAGCCAGAACCATTAAATAACAATCTAAGTCAGGAATTATATTAAGATGAAGGGTAAGATATAATAGTGTACATACTGGAGTATATGTGACCTAATGTGGTACGTTATATGATCATGTATTGTAGAGACTTAGAGACTTAAAGTGTACGTGTGATAATCAGTTAGCAGATGCTAAAGGCAAGTATCCTAACCCTTGTTCCAGTTCAGTCTGGACAAGCTTTATAATTCATGTATTCTTTCGCATGAAGTCTTGAATGATGAAGTTAAAGCCAATTCTTTCGGCTAGACTTATATTATGAAACTATCAAGCCAATTCTTTAGGATACTGAATCTGTGATCACATGATTCCTAGGCTAACATGATGTTGCAGTTTATATGAAAGTTATAAGAAGTTATATATATAAAAGCTGTAAATATATATATATATATATATGAACGATCAACCACCAAAAAGTAAACTCCACGGTGGATTGGAAATATAAATATATAAAAGCTATAAATATATATATAAAGACGGTCAACCGCCATGAAGTAAACTCTATGCGGGACTAAACATAAATAAAGCGGTAAATGGCCACGAAGTAAACTCCAAGCTTTGTAAATGTAAATATATATATATATATATATATATATATTTATATATATATATGTACTAACATCATCAAGTTATATATATATAAGTATATATATACAAAAGAAATAAAAAGCCACAGACCGAAGTCCAGGCATACATACACAACACAACTATCAACGTTAATAATTGTGTGTGCAAAAAGTGGAGAAAGGCTTTAAGAAATGTAAGAAGTCTTACAGTGGGATGTCAAGAAGACTTCAAATGGCTTTAAATGAATGAACACTCAGTTTCCACCAGTAAAATATGATAAAGTACAAGCTCACAAGTGTTTGAAAAGAGAAAGCACTCAACTTATAGTGTGTATAGAGCAAAATGGACAGAGCTTCCTCTCCTTTTCTCTTCTTAAAATGGCAACCCAAGCCCTCTATTTATAGGGGGAGACACAGGTGTACCTGCGGCTACCTGGGGTACCCCAGGTTCCGTGGGCCTGCCGTCTCAAACTACGTGCACACATGCAATGCATTATCCGCTCGAACCTTCATAAATTTTAATCCGGGCATCCAATTGAGGCGTATAATACCTTTCTAGAATGATGTTATCGAGAGCTACACAATGACATGGGATAAGAAGTTGTACCAAGTCGGGAAGATAGGGCCATGCCTAGATCTTTGGGTCTTCAAATTCCTTCTTGTTTGTTGTCTTGTGTAGTAGTCACTCGAGATTTGAGCTATGGTTCTTGTAGGACACTTCTGTATAGTATATATGTTGAAATGTTGTTGAGAGGACGCAATGTTGGATCAAGGTGGTAAAATGACAATTTTTCCCCTCACTAGGGTCCTCAAGGTTATCTCTGAGATCCTCAGGGTTATCTCTGAGGTGTTCCTGACCTCCCGGGGTTGTCTCTGGGGTTTAAACTAAGTGCCTCGGGGTTATCTCTGAGATTAAAGCTAACTGTTAGGGGTTGAAACAAACATTTCCAGGGTTATCTTTGGAACTGCAGCTGCATTCCTCGGGGTTATCTCTGAGGTTAAAACTGAATATCCCGGAGTTGTCTCCAGGATGGGACTGAGTATGTCAGGGTTATCTCCAAGATGGAAAAACTAAAAATTCTGAGGTTGTCTCCGGAACTAAACCTGCATTCCTCGGGGTTGTCTTCGAGGTTGAAATTGAAACTCCCGGGGTTGTCTCTAGGAATGGAACTGGGTATCTCGGGGTTATCTTTGAGATGGAAAAATTAATAATTCCGGGGTTGTCTCCAGAATTGGAACTGCTATGTCCTCCAGGGTTATCTCCGAAAGACGATTTTGCCCTTCTGTAATGTCTGTAACAGGAATGCAAAAATTTTTACTGTCTACAATATGTAATGCTGTTCCTGAGAATCCACTATCTCTATAGTGACTTCTCCTCTTTCAATTATTCTTTAATCAAATCAAAGTTTCATAAAACATGTTTAGATCCAAGATGAGACTTAAGAACTATTCCTAGTTCTGTAATGAACTTTTTGTTAGGTTTGTAATATTCATAACGCAATCAAATTGCATAAAAAGTGCGGAAGCGTGTAAAAATCAGAGTTTAAAAATTTACAAACCATATACCCGGATCATCCTTTATGCATAATTATTAATTAAACGAAAAGATAAAGAATAAAATCATACCCTTGAAGATCGAGCTTCCTCAGGTACAAGTTCACCTCCAATCCTTTTCGCGTTCAACTTGAATCCACCGGGTTTGGTTCCTTCCTTTGATCAACGTTAACCACCCATGTGTTTGGCCTCTAGAGGTGATCCACCAAGGAAGAAGAAAATTCAAGAAGATGGGTGTTATGGCTCAAACCCTAGTTTTTCCTATCTCTATAGAAAAAGGGTACTCTCCAACAAATTGGAATTATTACGTTGTAAAAAGTCAACAACCCATACCACCCATAATAAGACTCTCTCTTATTTATAGATGTGGGCAACCCATCTTAACAATTAAGAATTGGGTTTTATTTAATTAATTAAATTCTTTTAATTAATTAAGCTCCCTAATCTTATTAGGGATAATTAATTAAACTCTTTTAATTAATTTAACCTCCTAATCTTATTAGGAATAAATGAGAGTACTTATATTAAATTAATTCCTAAACTCTTTTAGAAATTAAAATAATAATAATTGTAATAATATTAATAAGACTCCTCTTATTAATTTATATTTAATATTTCTAAAATATTAAATAATAAATATTAAGCTATTTAAATTTATTCTATCACCATAGATTAAATTAAATATACATAATATATTATTACGATTATGCCATTAACTTCTTAAATAATTATTCTTCCTTTTATGGTGTGACCCTTTAGGTTCTCCATATTAAACCTATTGTGAATAAATCAATTAGAACAATTCTAATCTTATTTAAATAAATAAATTAAATAATTAATTTATTTAAATAAATAATATTTATTCTACAATAGGGATAAGCCTCCCCCTAGCGATCAACGACTTTCCGTATAATATAGATTTCAACATTAATCATTAAAGAACCTTTGAGTAAATAGTTACCGTATAATTCAATCCTTCCACCATACAATGTCCCAATTAAATATAAGACATGGAATTATCATCAAGTCTTATTTTATTTAATTATATGTATTTCGATCCTTAAATGCACAACTCCAAATAATGCAAATTAGAAACTTCTTTTCTAATTTCATTCTCGCTTGCCAAGGACTACTGGGTTGTCATTTATCGAATCACATAGACATTTCTCTTCTTTTATTAGAAGTGGTAGATTCTTTATCGATCATACATTATCTCCATGTACAACTTATTATACCCAAGCATACCCTTTGATATACCCCTAAGGGTCTTAAGGAATAAGTTAAAGTATAACTCATCATACACAAGATACTATGATGATCTCAAGTCCAAGGATCACTAGACTACTATCACTACAGAATTCCTATCGACAGCAAATAAAACTCCATTAGGTATTCCTTAGCGAGCCAATGCTCAAAGAACTTATTCTCTAATAAGCACCTACATACTTGCTTTAGTGTCTCCACACAAATGATCATGAGATCAATCATCCTCATCCAATGAGCAAGCAAGCGTATGTACCAATCTATCCGGATTCACTAATCCCCAATTTAGTAATCCAACGATTGGGAACTATTTTAGTTTTAAGCTTTCTAAGAATTTAGATCTCATTAGAATGATCATCATCATTATTCTAAAAGCATTGCTTAAAACTATGGGTTTATCACATATTATAAAAAGCAAAGATCATGTAGATAATTAAAAGCCTTTAATAAATCAATACTTTTTATTAATAAATGAATAAGATTGTTACAAAGTATATGCTTTATCATCAATCATGATTGATTGGCTTGTGTGCATACTACTTTCAATCTCCCACTTGCACTAAAGCCAATCGTCATGGTATCTCATACTCTTCTTCTCTAAGTGACGATTATCCTGCCATGTTGAATAAGCTTTAGTTAATGGATATGTAATGTTGTTCATGAGAGTCCACTATCTCTATAGTGATTTCCCATCTTTTAATGATTCTAATAATCAAATGAAAGTGCCACAACACATGTTTAGATCCAAGATGAGACTTAGAACTATTCCTAGTTCTCAGAATGAACTTTAATCCAAACAATCAACTTGTAGCTTCATTTATAGCTATATACTTTGTCTTTATTACTAAACCAAAGAACTCTTTCTTTGTTTGGAACCTTTCCAATTCATCGCACCACTCGCTCAAGGTAACCCTTTACCTTAAAGTGGATTTTCATCATCTTGGTGCATCTCGAAAAACTTGAGTCCGTTAAGCCCTCTAGTTTTAATTTAGACCCATCATGTATGTTCACATCCTTAGTGCCTGCTAAGAACTTTAAGATGTTTTTCACCGCCTTACGTGATCTTCTCGAATATATGACCGATCAACATCGTCTCTCGATATTTCATTGCATACATGATTGTCACTCATGCGATCTCTCTTCTTTGGAGTCTATGGGGACTATTAAGAGAGTTACACTCCATGGCTCATCAACATGAGACATCTCTTGGAGTTTGCCATGCTAAACAACTTTAGCATCAAATGAATATACGTTCCTTGGGTTAAGTTGAGCATCCTTTTAAATCTATCTATATAGATTTGCATCCCCAATAATGATACTCTTCCCAAATCATTCATGGAGGATTTTTTTTTTTTTTAGACAACTTTATCTTTACTGATTGTAGCATTGGTATGTTATTCCTCATCCGTAGTATATCAACATATAATATTAGGAATGTCACGACGCTCCCACTGACCCTTTTATACACACTAGAACTCTTACCTCATCGTATGTAACTCTGGATCATCATCTTCTATGATGCGTACCTCATCATCATCATCCATGATGAATCCATACCTCCTAGGTATCCTTGGTACTATTCCAGACTTACGATTCGGTTGTGGTACAATAGGTCTATCTACAGGTTCCTCTTATTTGACTTATAGTGTTTTGTGGTTCTTGAACTTTTCAAGATCTATAATCCTCCCACTAGCCCTTTCAATGATAAACACCTTTATCTTAGAAGGCAACATGTTTCGCAACAAACACCTTTTGCTAAGTAGAATTATAGAACATATACCCTAAACTTACTTTAGGATGTCCCACAAATCGACACTTGTCAAATCTTGTCCCAAGCTTATCCTTTTGAAACCTTTTCACATAAGTTGGAACCCCTTATCTTAACATACTTAAGATTAGGAATCCTCCCTGTCCATAACTTTTATGGAGTCTTGGGGCCGGATTTTGAGGTTACCATTTTCGTAGGTATGCAGCCATTTCTAGGACATGACCCTAGAAGGATACTGGAATGTCGGTAAAATCATTATGGACCGCACCAAGTCCAACAAGGTACGATTTTTCCATTCAGATACATCAATCAATTATTAAATGTCGACGATGTGTCCATTATGAGAAAACCATTTGAGATGATCTAGAAACTTATTGCACAAGTATTTATTCCTTGATCTAATCAAAGAATCTTAATACTTTGCCAATTTGTTTCACTTCTAAATTCTTTTGAACCTTTCAAATAATTCGCACTTGTATTTCAAAGAAATACACACATTCAACTCTTTGAATGATCATCTCCTTTTCTTATACTAATTTGTTCAATATGCAAAATTATTTTCATGTAAGTCAAGTATACAAAATTTATTAAGTAATCTTTCGCCTTCTATACTTAAACATTATTATTATAAATAGAACAACAATTGTTCTTAATTATAATACCAAAAATTTTATTGTCCAACAATAAAATGAAAATAATATTTCTTACAAGAACCTGAAATACAATAACAACTTATCGACTTAATAGATTTTCCCGTAGTGATGCTAAACTATAAGTTTCTATGGCTAATGTTGCAACCTTTGCTTCATTTCCCACATAGATTACTTATATTTGTTTAGCTTTCTACTTCGCTTGGTCCCTTCATAAATCTATATTTATGATAACCAAAGTCAGTATCCAATACCCAAGTAGAAACTTGACTTAAAGAAAAAATTTATTTCAATCAAGAACAAAAATGTATTTAGAACCAAACTTCACTAAGCTTCTTTGGTTAGCCTCTCGCAAGATGCTTCTTGCGCTTTCTTTCCAAAGTCCGTGCTTATTGTAGTGGAAGCAAACGCCTTTGCCATCCATATCGCTTTTGTTCTTATTATCCTTTGTTTACGCCTTTCTATTTACCTTCTTTGAATCGTTCTTCTTTTCGTAAGATCCTTTGGCCCCTACCAAGAAGACATTGTCTTTCTTGGTTGAAAAGTGACTCTCATCATTTTTCAACATATTAAGCAAATCGCCAAAGTCGATATCTAGCTTGTTCATATGAAAAATTCACAACAATTGTGAAAGGAGTCTGGGAGTGAGTGCAAGATCAAATCTTGGCTCAACCCTCTATCCATGACAAAACCAGTTGTCATAATTGATCAATCAAATTGATTATGTTAAGAACCTTTTTGTCTGTACTATAGTGTCATTGGCCATTCTAGATCGGAAGAGCTCCTTAGATATCTGATATCTATCAGTCCTACTTTCCTCACCATCAACTACTTGATGTATAGGAATATAGTAAGAGCATCCATAGTTTCATCTTCGACGTCAAGCTCGTTACTACTCATGGATGCGAGCATGATGCATCGAGCCAATCAGTGCATCATCTTGCCACTTTCTAAAAGTAGCAATCTCTTCCTCGAGGCATTGTTCGCAACCATTGCGGGATATAGGCGATTATGACATAAGATAGCTTTTCAAATATGAGAACTATTCTCAAATTCCTTAACCAATCCGCTTTTATTTGGCCCAAGTTAATTTAGCATCTAATATGCTTCGCATGATAGTAATTTTAGACATTGTAAAATTTCAGAAATGAATTTGTAATTAACAACATTTTAACATACATTCTTTTATTAATTACCAAAATAATTTAGGTCTTGTTTTAAATTGGTATCTCCCACTATTTTCTTCAAACTATATTACCTCACTTATATAGTTCGGCAAAATCTAATTAAAGATTTGCTAGTGAGAATAAGGATCCCATTTCAAATGTATATAGCCTTGTGGTGACACAACAAACTATATATAAATAAATAGGTGAGACAACTTTTGTCAATTACATCAACTATGCAACTCCTTTTATTTTGCCTCTTAGATTATTTTGATCAAGTGGTGGCACATCCGAATCAAAATTATCCAAGTTAAGTCCGACCTAGCACTCCATATATTCAAAAAAGAAAATATCATCCTTGTGGTGACACAACAAAACAATATTGTTCAATTTTCTTTATAAGCATCAAATGTGATAAATTAACATCTTAAATACTTAATACTTGCCTTGTGGTGACACAACAAACTCATATTAAATATTTAATACTCTATTAATTTTATCATGCTAGAAGGCGACGTTCGATATTCCAAATATCTTTGAACGCTTAGGACTTAATATAAAAATTGAGGGGTTTGTTATTAATTTGTCTCATCTTGTTTAGCGCGCATGCACATATATATATAAAATACGCGTCATATTAATGAACATGCGAAAGCATGTTTGCATAATATATAATATATATATATAGTATAAGCATGCACATATAGAATACTATATTCTACCCGGATTGATTATGGACTTTTATTCTAGTTTGGTTCACTAGAGCCACCAAGTGAACCAAAAGGTCAAACCCTAGGGGTGCAAGAAATAATATTTAAATATAACTATTACATTTAAACCCTGCTCTATTACAAACGGGTCTTCAAGCGCTTCTTGTCCTTGATCTCTAATTTTTCAAAATTAATTCTAAATATTCCTATTACAAAACTATTTAAAATAAATAGAAACCTTGATCGCTAAATCGAGGGAAGTACATAGAGGGAGTTAGAATTTACATTAAGAAAAATTAGAGAAAGACGATGCTGTGAGACCCCATTTAATAAAACCCATACATTCATGCATCCAACTAAAATAAAATCCAATCGCATCGGTCAATAGTCCATAATCAATCCCATTTATTATCATACACGCCACCATATGCATCAATAAATAACATTCATCTCATGAATAATAAACATTTAATATATATATTGATATCATTTAATGGGCAAATTTAGTTAGTATAAAATCTAATTTTGAATAAAAATAAACTCCTTTATTTAAATCCAAATTTAAATCAAAATAAAACTATTTTATTTTAATTTATCCTATTTTGAATAAAATAAACTATTTTATTTTAATCAAAATCTTTAATCAAAATAAACTCCTTTATTTTAATTAATTATGGAATCCAATTCCATGTAATAAAAAAAAAATCTTTAATTAAAATAAACTCTTTTATTTTAATTAATTATGAATCCAATTCCATGTAAAAAAACTTTTATTAAAGGAAACACGAAATTCTTTTCCTATTCACAAATAAACTCCTTTATTTTGAATAATATATGAATCTTATTTCATATTTAAATAAACTCCTTTATTTAAGGAAACACGGATTTTCTTTCCTATTCACAAATAAACTCTTTTATTTTGAATAATATGAAATCCTATTTCATATCTAAATAAACTCCTTTATTTAAGGAAAGATCAATTTCAACTCCAATTAGTTATCATGGAATCCAATTCCAACTCTAATTAGTTAAGATGAAATTCTAATTTTAAAATTAAAATAAATCTTTTATTTTAATATTTAAAATAAACCTTTTATTTTAAAATTAAAATAAATATTATTTTAATTATAAAATTATTAAGAATAATATATATATATATATATATATATATAATATATAAAAAATAATAAAATAACCGAATATATATATATATATATATATAACCGCATTTGCTTTTATAATATAATATATATATATATATATATATATATATCTATATATATATATATATTTAATTAACTTGTTATACTATATATATATATATATATATCCGTGAGTTCCTTTTGCCAAAAAAAAATTGGGCCACGTGAACCTGCTACCTTTTATAATCCGGATGCACCTTTTTTTTTATTTGGGCTGCTGATTTCTTGTTGCATGGCTGGTCACGCAGGCTTCCCTTTTTTTTTTTTTTTTTTGTAGGTTGCACGGAAATGACATGATCCTGCCCTTGAAATCCGTGAACTTCATGACCTGCTAATCCCTTTATTTTCCGTGCGTGTCTAAATAATAACCGGATTTGGCAGGAACTTAAAATAATAACCGGATTCATACGGCCTTGCGAAAAAAAAATAAAAATTCCGCACCCTTTTTTTTTTTTTTTTAATAAATTTTATACAATAAAATTATGCCCAATTAAATTGTTCAAAACACATATCAATATACATATCAAATCTGAACAATTAATAATTCGCATAAAGGTTTGGCTCTGATGCCACTGTTAGGTTTGTAATATTCATAACGCAATCAAATTGCATAAAAAGTGCGGAAGCGTGTAAAAATCAGAGTTTAAAAATTTACAAACCATATACCCGGATCATCCTTTATGCATAATTATTAATTAAACGAAAAGATAAAGAATAAAATCATACCCTTGAAGATCGAGCTTCCTCAGGTACAAGTTCACCTCCAATCCTTTTCGCGTTCAACTTGAATCCACCGGGTTTGGTTCCTTACTTTGATCAACGTTAACCACCCATGTGTTTGGCCTCTAGAGGTGATCCACCAAGGAAGAAGAAAATTCAAGAAGATGGGTGTTATGGCTCAAACCCTAGTTTTTCCTATCTCTATAGAAAAAGGGTACTCTCCAACAAATTGGAATTATTACGTTGTAAAAGTCAACAACCCATACCACCCATAATAAGACTCCTCTTATTTATAGATGTGGGCAACCCATCTTAACAATTAAGGAATTGGGTTTTATTTAATTAATTAAATTCTTTTAATTAATTAAGCTCCCTAATCTTATTAGGGATAATTAATTAAACTCTTTTAATTAATTTAACCTCCTAATCTTATTAGGAATAAATGAGAGTACTTATATTAAATTAATTCCTAAACTCTTTTAGAAATTAAAATAATAATAATTGTAATAATATTAATAAGACTCCTCTTATTAATTTATATTTAATATTTCTAAAATATTAAATAATAAATATTAAGCTATTTAAATTTATTCTATCACCATAGATTAAATTAAATATACATAATATATTATTACGATTATGCCATTAACTTCTTAAATAATTATTCTTCCTTTTATGGTGTGACCCTTTAGGTTCTCCATATTAAACCTATTGTGAATAAATCAATTAGAACAATTCTAATCTTATTTAAATAAATAAATTAAATAATTAATTTATTTAAATAAATAATATTTATTCTACAATAGGGATAAGCCTCCTAGCGATCAACGACTTTCCAGATAATATAGATTTCAACATTAATCATTAAAGAACCTTTGAGTAAATAGTTACCGTATAATTCAATCCTTCCACCATACAATGTCCCAATTAAATATAAGACATGGAATTACTTTGTCAAGTCTTATTTTATTTAATTATATGTATTTCGATCCTTAAATGCACAACTCAAATAATGCAAATTAGAAACTTCTTTCTAATTTCATCCTCTTATAACCAAGACTACTTGGTTTGTCATTTATCGAATCACATAGACATTTCTCTTCTTTATTAGAAGTGGTAGATTCTTTATTGATCATACATTATCTCCATGTACAACTTATTATACC
The DNA here is from genome assembly GCA_020205615.1 of Panax quinquefolius. Taxonomy (NCBI): domain Eukaryota; kingdom Viridiplantae; phylum Streptophyta; class Magnoliopsida; order Apiales; family Araliaceae; genus Panax; species Panax quinquefolius. Next base: position 133,026 of record JAINUW010000103.1, on the reverse strand, counting down.
CAAGCATACCCTTTGATATACCCTAAGGGTCTTAAGGAATAAGTTAAAGTATAACTCATCATACACAAGATACTATGATGATCTCAAGTCCAAGGATCACTTGATACTATCATCACTACAGAATTCCTATTGACAGCAAATAAAACTCCATTAGGTATTCCTTAGCGAGCCACGCTCAAATGAACTTATTCTCTAATAAGCACCTACATACTTGCTTTAGTGTCTCCACACAAATGATCATGAGATCAATCATCCTCATCCAATGAGCAAGCAACGATGTACCAATCTATCCGGATTCACTAATCCCCAATTTAGTAATCCAACGATTGGGAACTATTTTAGTTTTAAGCTTTCTAAGAATTTAGATCTCATTAGAATGATCATCATCATTATTCTAAAAGCATTGCTTAAAACTATGGGTTTATCACATATTATAAAACAGCATCATGTAGATAATTAAAAGCCTTTAATAAATCAATACTTTTTATTAATAAATGAATAAGATTGTTACAAAGTATATGCTTTATCATCAAACATGATTGGCTTGTGTGCATACTACTTATCAGTTTTGCTATCCGTATCAGTTTTGTTCTTATTATCCTTTAATTTTGCCTTTCTATTTACCTTATTTGAATCGTTCTTCTTTTCAGAAGATCATTTGGCCCCTACCAGTAAGACTTGGTCTTCTTAGTTGGAAAGTGACTCTCAACATTTTTCAACATGTTAAGCAAATCAGCGAAGCTGATATCTAGTTTGTACATATGAAAAATTCACAACAATTGTGTGAAGGAGTATGGGAGTGAATGTAAGATCAAATCTTGGCTCAACTCTCCAGCCAGTATAAATCCAGTTGTCCTAATTGTTCAATCAAATTGATCATCTTTAAGACATGTGCATGTACTATAATGCTTTCGGTCATTATAGATTAGAAGAGCTCCTTAGATATTTGATATCTATCAGTCCTACTTTCCTCACAATTCAATTACTTGAAATGTAGGAGTATAGTAAGAGCATCCATAGTTTCATGTTGTCGCTGAATCTCGTTACTCATGGATGCGAGTATGATGCATTGAGCCAACTTTACATCATCTTGCCTCTTTCTAAAAGTAGCAATCTCTTACTCAGAGGCATTGTCTGCAACCACTGTAGGGATAGGCATATGAAGGACATAAGATAGCTTTTTCATCCGTGAGAAGTATTCTCAAATTCATTATCCAATCTATTTAATTCGGTCCGATTAATTTATCATCTAATATGCTACGCATTGATAGTAATTTTAGACATTGTAAAATTCTGTCAATGAATTTTTAATTTAACAACATTATATCATACATTCTTTTATTAATTAATTACTAATATAAATTATGTCTTGTTTAAAATTAGTATCTCCCACTATTTTCTTCAAACTATATTAGCCTCACTTATATGGTTCGAAAAATTTCTAATTAAAGATTTACTTGTGAGAATAAAGATCACATTTCAAATGTATATAGCCTTGTGGTAACACAATAAACTATACATAAATAAATAGGTAGACAATTCTTGTCAATTACATCATCATATAACTCCTTTTATTTTGCCTCTTAGATTATTTTGATCAAGTGATGGCACATCCGAATCAAAATTATCCAAGTTAAGTCCAACCTAGCACTCCTTATATTCTAAAAGAAAAATATTGTCTTTAGGGTGACACAACAAAACAACATTGTTTAATTTATTTATAAGAATCAAATGTGATAAAATTAACATCTCAAAAAAATTAAGATATGTCTTGTGGTGACACAACAAACTTATAATAATTAATTGATACAATTATTTTTATCATGCTAAAAGGCGACGTTCGATATTCCAAATATATTTGAACGCTTAGGACTTAATATAATTTATTTAAGGGGTTTGTTATTAATTTGTCACATCTTTTTTAGCGCTCACACACACACACACACACACACACACACACACACACACACATATATATATATATATATATATATATATATATATATAGTATAAGCATGCACATATAGAATACTATATTATATCCGAATTGATTATGGACTTTATTCTAGTTTGGTTCACTAGAGCCACCAAGTTAACCAAAAGGTCAAACCTAGGGTGCAAGAATTAAATTTATATATAAATACTACATTTAAACCCGGGCTCCATTACAAACGGGTCTTCAAGTGCTCCTTACTCCTTGATCTCCAATTCTTCAAAACTAATTCTAACTATTCCTATTACAAATTTATTTAAAATAAATAGAAACCTTGATCAGCGGTCAAGGGGAAGTACATAGGAGGGAGATAGAATTTACATTTAAAATATTTTAGAGAAGACGAGGTATACAAACCCCATTTAATAAAACTTAATGCATCCAACTAAAATAAATCCAATCACATTGCTCAATAGTCCATAACCAGCCCTTTTTATTTTTATACACATCATCATATGCATCAATAAATAACATTCATCTCATAAATAATAAATCCATTCCATATATGTATCGATAAAAATTTAATGGGCAATTTCAAATTTATTAAAATTCCAATTTTTAAATAAAATAAACTCTTTTATTTTAATCAAAATTTAAATCATAACAAATTTCATAATTTTATTTTGTCCAATTTTAAATAAAAATAAATTTCTTTATTTTAAATCAAATTCCAAATCAAAATAAACTCGCTTTATTTTAATTAATTTTGAATCCAATTTCAAATACAAAATAAACTCATTTATTTTAACTTACAAATTTTTAAAAAATTATGTTGAATCATATTCCTTATTAAAATTAAACATCTTTAATTTTAAGAAACATAGAATCATATTCTATATGTGAATAAACTCATTTATTATTGGAAATATAGAATCTTGTTCCATATGTGAATAAACTCTTTTATTCAAACGAACGTGGAATCCAATTTAAAGTTAATATAAAACTTTTGAATAAACTCTTTTATTCAAACGAACGTCGAATCCAATTTCAAGTTCATATAAAACTTTTGAATAAACACTTTTATTCAAACGAACGTGAAATCCAATTCCAAGTTAATATTAAACTTTTATTTTAATCATATTCCAATTCAAAATAAATATTTTATCTTAATTGAAATACTTATCAAAAAATAAAAAAAAATAGAATCTTGTGTCGGGCGCAGTTGCGCCCAGAATATACTGGAAAATGGTGCAGCTGTGCTGCTAGCCCAAAAAACCCTTTCCAAGTTATAGTGCAAATTACCGCGCTTTAGAATGAATCGAGACTACACAATAGCGCCACGCCTACTGGCGTTATTGACACACTAGAAAAAAATTTTGCCCAAAAAATTTGATCCAATCGCATACCATACATACATGGAATCATCAAGATCAATAATTAGCACAAAGTTAGGCTATGATACCAATGTTAGGTTTGTATATAGCGCGATCATGAAATCAAATTACACAAAAGCTGCGGAAGCGTGATGAAATAGAAATTTAAAACTTTCATACAAACCTATCATAATGATCATACTTTGTGCGTAATTATAAATCAATAGAAAAGAGATTGAAATTAGATTCATACCATTGTAGAAACTTGCTTCCTCAGGTACGAGTTCACCTCCAATTCTTTTTCGCCTTCAACTTGAATCCACCAGGTCTAATTCCTTCCTTTGATCAACGTTAGCCACCCAAGTCTTTGGCCTCTAGAGGTGATCCACTAAGGAAGAACAAATATTCGAGAAGATATGTGTTTGGAAAAACCGTAGTTTTCTCTCTCTAGAGCTAATGTTAGTACTCTCCCAACTCTTGAAAGTGTCATTCACATGTGTTGTGAAAATATCTACAACAACCCTCACCCATAATGAGACTCCTCTTATTTATAGATATAGGCAACCCTCCTTATCAATTAAAAAATTGGGTTTTATTTTAATTAATTAAACTCCTTTAATTAATTAGGCTCCTAATCTTATTAGGAATAATTAATTAAACTCTTTTCATTAATTAGCCTCCCAATCCTATTAGGAATATATGACAGTACTTTTATTAATTAATTCTCAAACTCCTTTAGAAATTAAATAATAATAATAAGACTCCTCTTATTAATTTATATTTAATATTTTCAAAATATTAAATAATAAATATTAAGTTATCTAATTTATTCTATCACCATAGATTAAATTAAATACACTTAACTTATTATTATGATTATGTCATTTGCTTCATAAATAAATATTTTTTCTTTTTAGGTGTGACCCTTTAGGTTCTCCATATTAAATCGGTTGTGAATAAATCAATTAGAATAATTCTAATATTATTAAAATAAATTAATTAATCTATTAATTTATTTAAATAAATAACATTTATTCTACAAAAAACGATATGCCTCCTTAGCGATCAACGACTTTCCAGATAATATAAATTTTAACATTAATCATGAAAGAATCTTTAAGTAAATAGTTATCGTACAATTCAATCCTTCCACCATACAATGTCCCAAATAAATATAAGGCATGTAATTACTATCAAGTCTTATTTTTGTTACCTCCTTTTTGGTTAACAAAAATGGACTCTAACTCATGCAAGCATACATGGGTCAACAAGTAGTACAAAGTAAGAAAAGTATCGATCCACGGAGAAAGGTGATAACTCTAAATTATCATGCAACAACTTAATCACTATTTTTATATGCTCAAACTATCAATCAATAAATGAATTTATAATTAAATTAATTTTCAACACAATAAATAAATATTATTAAGGGGCGGTAAACAAATTTGGAAAGATATGGGATTCTAATATCATCTAATGCTTCATCTAAAATGTATGTTTCATGTTATGTTTACTTATTAAATATGGAAAGCTAATCAAGAGCACATAAGTGAAACACAACCATTTTTCAATGAACTAGGCCCAGTTTACACAAAATGCACAATTGATAGAATTTATGCAAGCATTACAAATATTAAACTCACTATATTTCTATGTGAATTTAAAGCAACTATGATTTAAGCTCAAACTCTCTTAATGACTACAAATGGTGAAACAGTATATGCCTATCCGAGTCACGAATCACAAAGCCTAACACACATAAGCTTTTTAAACATATGCCATTATGGTCTAATCTATACTTATATTTCATTTTTCAAATCCATTCAAGCAATTATTGTGAATGGTGATCAAGCATTCATACATTAAGCATAACCATAATGGGCAATCCAATATTAAATAATCAACATTACAATCAGACATACCTATATAAACTACGCAGTAGAATCCATTAGAATCCCATAATGGAATTTAGTTCATTTCTGAACCAAAAGCCATTATGTGATTGAATCAAACCATTAAAATAAGAAAAACAAACAAGAGTATTGAAGAAATGAGAGAATAAAATCTGTAAATTCCTGCTGCAATTTCTGTTCCCAGGCTTGTCCAATTCACCAAAAATCTCTAGAAATGAAAACTATATTTATTGAGTAATCTAGTATTAGAAAAGAGCTAAATGTAGAAATCCCATGCTCAAACCCTCTCTAGAGTAGTCTAAACCATAGATCAATAATAATAATAATACTAAAAACATGTACTGGTACTAACCATATCGTCTCAGATGAGCAAAACACGCTCAAATTAAAATTACAAAAAGTCATCATTTCTTAACTGAATAAAACTCATATGCACAAGTAAGATAACATCAAGAATCGAGCGGCAGCAGTACGCTTTGAGATTCTCTGGCATATGCATGGCGCGCTATGATATAGTCAGATGGCAAATTTGGCCATCGTTGCCGCTTCTTCTTCATCTGTTTGCTTCTTACTTTTCCTTCCTTCTCTTCGTCACTTCACTATGTCAATAACCCTTTAGGTGTTCTCCTCATTTGATGTACTCTAGTTGCTTTTCATTCTAACTCAATTCCATCATGCCATGTTAATGCCATTCCATGCCTTTCCTTGCCATTCCATGCCTTAAGTTGTTATAGGAGTTCCAGCTATGCACACTATAAAATAGACACAAAAAGAAAATAAAACATACTAAAAATACTCGAGTTGAGCACAATTCCAGTGAGTTGATAACCAATAAGTAGGTATAAATCTTACTTATCAAATACCCCCAAACTTGAACTATTGCTTGCCCTCAAGCAATACACAGAAATAAAAAATTAAATAATGCAACTACATACTATGCAAACTACACTATGATGCAAATGAGTCCCAAGATTTCTATCCATAATAGAATTCCAATCAAGTGTGCCTCAGAGAATTATCCAGATTCAAGCATAAAGTATCAAACTAAGCTACAGACATAATATCATACAATCAACTAATCCAAACTCACTATAAAGATGTTGTGTGTGTGTGATGTGTTAATAAATAAACTTGACCAAGGCAGAGATTACACATGTTATACTGCTTAAGACAGAAAATTGCAGTTTAAATAAAGAATTACATATACTAATGAGACATCAACTATTCCAACACATCAATACAAACAAAGGTTCAATAATCAGTTTATTTTTTTGCTTTACTTTTACACACGAGGGTAATTTTCGCACTTTCCCGCGGTTTTTATTGATTTTTTTTCTATATATAGCGAGTGCATTTTACGCTCCATCTCGCCCTTTTATTTATAGCAAGCATACCCATGTGTTCCCAAAGTTTGAGTATATGTGTTTTCATAGGCTATGTCTACTTTCTACACAATTTTATCTTTAAAAACAACATTTTATACTCGGCAAGCAAAACATATTATTCTTTTACCAACAAGCATATATGAACACCTATGTGCAAACCTATAGCATCTAAACAACAAGTATGAACTAAATCATGTATAACATTATAGCTAAGCTCATGTTATCCAATAAATTCAAGAATCCATCAAATTTCACATTCATCATTGGCTAAACTAGAATTCCATAAAATTAGATACTTGGGATATGCAACTAAACACACAACTAAAACATATATTAATCACTAAAATAAAAAAAAATATTACATAATTAACTAAACACAAACTAAACATATAAACATGAAAAATTATGTTAAACATGCTCAAATGATGCAAATTAACTACATGGACTACACTACACTAATAAACACCCAAATACCCCCAAACTTAAAGTATTCATTATCCCCAATGAATAAAGGTAAAGGGTTATAAGGAACTCCACTAATTATCAGCAGTACCACCCTCCTTGGGTGGTGAGTCTGGCAGTGGAAATGGCAAAGCTGCCCCAAATTATGACCACTCAAGCATGGTTCCTTGTTGTGCAAAAGCCTCAGCTAGAGACCTCGACAAACCATTGGTAAACGCTAAAAAATTATCATACATCGCATCAACTTTTCTCTCCAACCTTCAGAGACGACGATCATAAGTTTCCACAAGAGCATGGGCTGAAGTTCCTTCATCAGTTGTTCGGGTGGGCTGCGGCGATGGCCTCGATGATGCGGGTGGAAGGATGAAGCCCTTGCCTCTTGGATGTGGGGTACCTCCTGCCCAATCATTGAATTTGGAAATCATGGCAAGAGTGATGTCTTGACTTGGGTACTATAGTTGTTCATTTTCCTAGGTGACCCCTGCTCGTGCACACAGACTAGCTACAACGGACGCATGTGGGATGCTTCCTGTGGTGCTCCCCCTCATATAGCATAACATATTCTGATGAATGAGATGGCCCACATCGATGTATTTTCCTATGACTATACCCTAGAAAATAATTGCCAGCTCAGTTGTGATTTCATGCTGATGTGATGATGGCATAAGCTTTGCACAGATGAATAAATTCCAAGCCTTGACATAACGATTGAGGGTTGAAGCCTAAAAAGTTCTAGGCAGATTTGTACCAGGCTTGTAGCTCCACTGTGTACCCGGTACATATAAATCAGTTATGACCACGTCTAGGTCTGTCTCGAATCATGCAGCCTTGACCCAATTAGCACGTCCAGTTGGTGCTGCATCGAGTATCCTAAAAACTTCTCTAATTGCTTGCGGGCGATAGTCCTCTTGAACTCCTTTGACAAAAGATAGCCCACTCATGGTTTCTTTAGCATTGGCATAAAACTCCCGAATAATCCCCATGAGTGCATGCATAGGAGTAGTAGTCACTCCAACCCATCGTCTTTCACGTATCATATTCCATAACTGGCCATCTTATTTTTCTGGCTTGAACCCATGTTCCCTCACAAAAGTCTTGGCCACTATCCTGTAGTATTCCATTTGGGCATCAAGGCTGATAAATTTCGTGAGGTCAATAATGTCCTCACTTTGGCTACTTGAGGTAGATGATTCTGGAGTGCGAAAACGTGCTCTTTTTGGCCCCATTATAATTTATGAAGAAGAACCCTTAATTGAAGATAGAACTGTGACTCAAAAGTATACGCTCTGTATATTATCTCCCCCAAACTTGGTGTACTAACAAACTTGGACAAACCCTAACTTTATCTTTATAACGGAATGGATGATCAGATGAAGAGTTTGAACTTGAGAAGGAGAACTGAACGCGTATAATACGTAGTGGTGAGAAGTTGATAAATTTGAAAAACAAACAGTTTTAGAGGAGGAAGAGATAAAGGCTTTGGTTCATGATAGAGAGATAGGGAGGCGCACGTTCACAAAGGGTTACAACTGAATAAAGAGATAGAATGAGACACATTTTTAAAAGCATAAAATTTTTCTTCCTCCATCTCCTCACGACTTCTGGTCGCCTTTGGTTTTATACTCACGTGGCCATGGTGCTTTTTGTCACTTGCAAGGCCAGCTTGTGGTAAACTTGTATAGGGCGCAGACGCGCTGTTGACTAGAATATAAGGAAGTACGGTGTGGGCACGCTATTTTTGAACTACTAAAATGCGCGGCCCCGCGGCCCTCCACCATGACAAAAACTGAGCTGGATTTTGAAGTAGAAACAAGTGGCTACTGACATTCTGCAAACCACCTGCACATACAACATTGATAAATATGAGATATAACAACTTCTCAAATCAAAATATGCACTAAGTAACATGTATGAATAAATATATCCCAAAAGAATGCTCTATATGCTACTCCTAACCCGCATAATATGTACATTCAGCTTCAACAAAACTTATCTCAAAAAATTTTAAGCTATCAAGAATTAAACATGAAGAAGAGAAATAAACATGATTCAAATAAGATTAAAAAAAGGTAAGGATAGAAATAATGGGGTGCCTCCCATTGAGCACTAAGTTATAGTCAGTTAGCTTGACTATCTCTGTTCAAATCATGTAAAAGAAAGAATTGAGGTGACCTTCTGTCTGTCAACCTCACCACCATAAGAGTGCTTAAGACGCTGTCCATTAACTTTGAAAGGCTTGTCTGGGAACTTATCGAATATCTCGATCGCACCATGTGGAAAAACCATTTTTACAGTAAATGGCCCTGACCACCGTGACTTGAGCTTCCCGAGAAATAGTTTTAAGTATGGAATTAAACAATAGAACTTTTTGCCCCAGCTCAAATACACTTTCCATAATCTTGAAATCATGTCATCTCTTCACCTTTTCCTTGTATATTTTGGAGTTCTCATAGGCTTGCAATCTTAATTCGTCCCAACTCATTGAGTTGGAGTAGGCATTTTTCTCCTACAACCTTCAAGTCAAAGTTCAGCTTCCTTATAGCCCAATACGCCTTATGCTCAAGCTCCATGGGAAGGTGACAAACCTTTCCATATACAAGTTGAAATGGTGACATTCCCAGTGGTGTCTTGTAAGCGGTCCTATAAGCCCATACAGCATCATCAAGCTTCAACGACTAATCCTTCCTTGTGGGATTCACTATCTTTTCAAGAATTCTTTTCACTTCATGATTTGACACCTCTGTTTGGCTATTGGTCTGAGGATGGTAAGCCGTAGCAATGCGATGATTTACCGCATACTTAGCCAATAGAGCTGTGAGCTGCCGATTACAGAAATGACTACTCTCATTACTATAATGGCCCTTGGAGCCCCAAACCTTGTGAAAATGCTTCTTTATAAAAATTTGAGGACCACTTCAGCATCATTAGTTAGAAGAGCTGCCACTTCCACCCACTTAGAAACATAGTCGACTACTAACAAGATATATAGATTCCCACATGACGAAATGAAAGGCCTTATGAAGTCTATCCCCCAAACATCAAAAATTTCAACCTCGAGGATTGTGTTCAAGGGCATCTCATTTCTCTTTGATATGTTCCCGACTCGTTGACATCTGTCACACTTCTGAATAAAACTGTAAGCATCTTTAAAAATTTTTGGCCAATAAAATCCAGCCTATAAAACTCTAGCCGCTGTCCTTTCACCACCGTAGTGACCTCCATATAATGACGTATGACAATCTTAAAAAATACCCTCTGTCTCGCTATATGGGATACATGTGAGACCTTAAATTTTATGAATAAAGATTTAAATTTCTCAAATTTTTTTTTTTAATATTCTGGTGTGGATTTGATATAATGTTATAGTTGTGGGTAATATTTATAAATTTTACAAAGTATGCAAGTTGTTATATAATATTTGATTGGTCGAGGAATATTCATTTTAACAGAGAATATTCGTACTACGGCACAATCATTGGTGGACCCCACAACATAAGTATTGTCGTAGTCAGAAATCGACAGAATTATCTTTTATTAAAAATAACGGCGGCAATGTTACCATTAAAATTGTTGAACTACCTGGTAGTAAAAGTACAGTAATACGCGTGGTTGCATAGTAGCACACGGTATTGGTTATTGATGCTTATGTGAGAAGTCACTCAGTTATACTCTATTATTGCTACAGTAATTGCTGCATCATATCTCTCATATTATTGATTCGATTATTATCACAGTATCATCTGCATAATATGATATACTATTAAATCAATAATTGAGACGACAAAGTTATTCATATTATTAAATTGCAATATTACAATGTCTAGATGTTCCGTCAAGGAGAGGTTTGGTCACCTAATTGCGCCAATAAGGAGACATCCTTATTGGAAAGCCCCCACTTTCCTGGGAACGACCTGGTTGTTAAATATTGTGAGTTATAATATTAATGATGAATAAGTTTGTGTTGATTAAAGATGAATTTGATAGTTCCATTGTGTTGGGATTATTAGTGTTAGTGGAAATCGACATCTATTCCGATGATAATTGATGTCTGGGGGTTATATTGATAAATCAAGTAATTAATTGGATAAATGAGCAATTAATTGCTACTAATTCACATGTTTATATAACTATTTATTCACATGTGTGTACTATTGAATCACATTCATTTACTATTAGGGGAGTTGGTGCAAGATTGATGATACATGCATGACTAAGTTAAAAATGGATGTATAGATGGAGGTACTATACTGTAATTCGTATTTTCACATGATTAGAACTATTGGTTCACATGATTGAACTATTGATTCACATTATTTACTATTAGGGGAGGTGGTGCAAGTTTGATAATACTTGCGGGACTAAATTAAAAATGGAAGAAAAGTTAGAGGTATTGTACTGTAATATTTCGAGCCCCAAAATGTTCAATTATCAAAACTATATTTTCCTATAAATAGAAGCTCATTCTTCCTTCATTTCTCACCAATTCACTAAAGCTATAAAGTAATTATTATAGAGAGAAATTATAGAGAGAAAGAAGAAGAGAAGTCCACACCTCACTATTCCAAAGATCCAGCTTTTTCTAAGGTAAGGGTATTATTCTTTCGTATTCATGAAGAGAATTATTTTCTTTCAATACTCATAAGAGTTGTTATTCCATTCTTTATTATTATGTTGAATAACTTTGTTTATGCAAATCTACCGCATATATGGTGAAATTCTTCTATTATTCCATTTTTATTATTGTGTTTTAATAACTTTGTTTATAAATAAGGCAATACATGGTGAAATTCTTCTATTATTCTATTCTTTATTATTCGTCGTAATATCGTGCCTGTCTTAATTTCGTCTGCGACTGGTTTTGTTCTTTATTATTCATTGGAATATCCAATTCGGTCAAGGATTACGCATGACCTTGTTCCATTCTTTATTATTCGCCTTTTAATATCCTCGTACGTGCGCTTCGCGCATGATCCGTTCCATTCTTTATTATTCTGTCGAAATATCCTATCTATGCATTTACGCATGACCTGGGTCCATTCTTTATTATTCTGTCAGAATATCATGTCTGTACGTTTACGCATGACCTGGTTCCATTATTTATTATTCTGTTGGGAATAACCTGTCTATGCGAAGTACCGCATGCATGGTGAATTCTTCAGTTATTCCATTCTTTATTATTCTGTTAGAATAACCTGTCTACATGTGGATTACCACATGCATGGTGAATGATCCTTTGTATTCATTCCTTATTAAATTCTGGAAATGATCAGTTTACGTTGATTATGATGAGAGTCATGATAAAAGCATTGGAATGATGAAAATCATGGGTATATGTAGTATTAGTAAGTGTTATGATGAGTTATATTGGTTATTACGTGAAAACATAAAAGTTTCTTAGAAATCACAAATGGTTGAAAAGGTGTTGTAGATTTTCGTGTGGACTGATTTTAGCAAAGGAGTCAAAAACTGCAAAGTACCAAAAAGCTACTGCTCGTAAAATTTAAAAGGGTCAAGCTTTACTCACTTAATTTCGAGAAAATTCTGGCCTTTTGGGACATAGAAATATATGGTATAAAGTACCTCCTGTCCAAAAATGAGCTCATTCCGACTTAAAATGAGCAAGTTATGACTATTTTAATATTTCTGTTTTTCTGAAGAAAAATGCTATAACCGAAGTTCTATAACTCTGATGACCATGAAATTTAAACTTGCCAAGATTTGGGAATTTCTGGAGTTAAACTTGAGGTAGCTAATTTCTTAAGGAATTAATTAGAAATTGATTTTTGAAAAATACTTAAGGAAGTTGAAAAATTATAAAAAAATATTTGTTGTGTATGAAATATATGTATATATGTTTGGACAAAGGATAGAAAAATAATAATTTGATTTGGTAATTTTTCATGAAAATGGTTTAGTTACAAACATATGAGTTAAATATGTTATGTGAAGTTGAAGAATTGGTAAATAGAATTTTAGGGCTTGAAAATCCTATATAAGGTATATGCAGATTTTTGATGAGTGATTTGATCATTGGTGATGAAATCTTATGAGTATGGCATTTTTGAATGATTAAATGCATTATTTGTTAAAGTGTAAACAATTAAATTAAATTGTTTATATGTTTAAGAAGTGATTAAAATATTGTTATAATATTAATAATATTAGATTATGAGTTATTTAAGTGATGAATAATATTTGGATAAATTTAAAGTCTTTAATATTTATCCTTATTTTCGATTGATTAATGCTTATATCATTGTCATCATCCTCATGCTTATATGGTGATGAAAGTTTTTTATCTTTGGCTTACGTGCAAAGATGGATTATTGATTATTGAATTGTATATCTTTGGCTTACGTGCAAAGATGGACTATTGATTATTGGTTTTATAGTTGTATATCTTTGGTTACGTGTAGAGATGGACTTGGTATGATTATGACCAGGGATCATTCGGTATAATCATTACCTATAATGTTATAAACTGTAAGACCCCGAAATTTTTTTAAATAAAAAGGAATTTCCTCTATTTATTATTTTGAAATAGTAAGGGTTGATTTGATTAATGTGGATAGTTATGGGTAAAATACGCAAATATTTCGAATAAGCAAGTGGTTATAAAATATTCATTATTGTTTGGGAATATTCGTTTGGTCGGGAATATTCGTGCTCGTCGGGAATATTCGTGCTTTATTGCCAGCCAGCTCTTTTTGTGGGCCCCATAACTGAAAGCGATTGGATGAAGAAAACGACAAATATAAGTTGTTTATAAATAACGCGTAGTTGTTACCAAGTTATCTTCGTTGGAATACCCTTGGTTAAAACACACTAATATGCGTTGTTGAACAAGAGCACACCAGTATTGCACCAATTATTGATTCTTACGTAAGAAGGCACTACTCAATAATTGTTACGATAATTATTATCGCTCATTTTTATTTTATTGATTTAATAATTCTCATATTGATATTTTATATTATCGTTGTTTCAATAAATTGTCATTACACAAGATTTTCCATTATCGAGACAATAATTCATATTATCTGAATAATATTATTAGAAAACATTATTGGCAATGTCTAGAAAGTTCTCGCCTAAGGAGAGGTTTGGTCACCTAATCATGCGCCCAAGAAGAGAGATCCTTATTGAAAGCCCCTCTTTCTGGAACTACCGGTTGCAAAGACTATGATTCTGTAATATTATTTGTGAATAATTAATTATTGATTTATATGATGAGGAAAATATTGATTTTATGTGGATATAGATGGAGAAAATTTTAAATGGAACAATGTTGAAAATTAATATTTTATCTTTTTCTGGATAAAATAATTCATTTAAATATATTATTTTAATAATATATTAACGGTGATATTTTTATAATGAATGTGGGATATATGAGTATATGAGGAGGAAGAGTATTTTTGTGGCATTAAATGTTTAACACATGTTTTGTGTGTTGGTGGACCCATTTCTTGACCAAAAATTGATTATAGACTGTAAAATCGACCGTTTGTGGATTTCGATCAATTTCTGTTTGGAATTTGGAAAAACTTTCTTCTGCAAAGTTGTAGAGAATTGAATTTCCTATAAAAAGTCGCGAGATTTGAATTTTCTGATAAAAGAGCTATTTTTTATGAATTATTGAAGTTTCGGTATATCGGGTGTGAATTGATTTTTGGAGTTTAAATTATTTTTGTTAGAAAAACGTTTTTTGTATTTTTTTGGACATCATTAACATGTGTGGCTGGTGTGTTTTGACCAAAAGGTGGGCTAAGGAAAATTTGTATAATTATATTAATATTATATTCAATTTTCTGCTTTGGTGTTCTAAGCAATTTCCTATAAATAGGGTGCTTAGGTTAGAATTGAAAATCACACCGTAAACCAAGTTTTCTCTATATATATCGAGCGTATTCTTGTGAGTATTTTGAGTATACTTTGAGTATTGCTATACGGTGCAAGTTCAAGTCATAGCCTATATCCGTGTTTCAACTAAAGTCTTGCCTTTTTCGAGGTAAGAGATGTTATTTTCTTCTCAAATGATATTATTTCTTCAATATCATTATCTTTGAAATATTGGTTGAACTTTTATCAAATTTGGAACTTTTTCATGTCGGGGTTACTATTCATGAAGTTACTATTCATGAGTTACTATTCATGAGTTACTATTCACGAAGTTACTATTCACGAGTATTATTCACGGTTAGCGTACTGATACTATTCACGATACGATGACTATTCACGATACTTGACTATTCACGAATCTATTTATTCACCTAAAAAATGAAATTTCTTCTTTTCGTCCAAAATATCTATTATGGATACTAGCTTTGATTATATCCATGTTTTGATCATTCTTGAATTTTACTCTACTCGATTACTTATGAAGTATTTTTGAACTTGGATTGTTTAAAATACTAATCCTTAATATTTGTTCTTTTGTTTCAATCGGATTCGTTTTCTTTAAAATATTTTTCATCATACTCAGTCCTAAATGATGATATTACTGAATATCTTTGGCCTGTAGTGCAAAGATGAATGATATCTCGATGAATATCTTTGGCCCGTAGTGCAAAGATGAACAGGTGTTGAGATGAACATGACCGGACCGACTGATTAATATCTTTGGCCCGTAGTACAAAGATGAACAGGTGTTTAGATGAACATGTCTAACTGATGAATATCTTTGGCCTATAGTGCAAAGACGAATATTTGATTCCAGTTATATATTGATTGATGTTATAGGGATAAAATATCGACGATGAACTTTTAAATTCATACATAGAAGATAGTAGTTTGCATTCTCTACTTAACTCTTCTAATGAATTATTATTTCCGCTGCGAATATTGATTTAAAATTTGTTGTCTATTGTATTCTATTAGATTTTTTCCTGTTGAAGACTAACGATAATTTGTTGTATATTATCTTAGTCATAATATTCTTTACTAGGCTAGTTGAGCTCACCCTTTTCCTTGTTGTTCCATTTTTCTTCTCAGGAGGCGAGAATGTAGTGAGTAATAGTCGGGGTATGGAATGAAGGTTCTAGAGAGAGTTGTTTAGTAGTCCTCACCATTTTTGTAAAATAATGTATCATTAATTATGATGGGGATTTATTTGCGTGTGGATATTGTCTAGATGGAAATATCTGTATTTAAACTCACAGTTTATATGTTGTAATAATAAAGTTGTAGTCATTTCTGTACCATGTATTTGGCGACTCAGAATGGGTTGGATGGAATGGACCTATTTTGGAGGCATCACAGTTGGTATCGAGCTTAGGGATATGATCTATGGCGGAGATCTGGGAATATAGAACTAGGAGGGGAGAGAGACGAAAATCCTTCGCTAGTGAGTCCTACCTAAGCTTATTTGTTAGTTGGTCAAGATATAGGGATATTATGTGATATATTGATTTCCTTAATTAACCCTTGTTTTATGACAAGATTTGAGAATGTCGATTGAGAATATTAATGATGGAGTAAATGAGACCGTGTGAGATGCCTCAGACTTACCAACGAGGAGAACGTGCAACAGTCAGCAATGTACCTCCTGTGAACAACACCACCGAAAGCGAGATGATGAACGAGGGATGTTTAGAAGCTTTTTGCGCTTCATGCAAAAATCGCATTTAAGGAGACTCGTGTTCAAAATACAGAGGAAATGATAGCAATTCACGGTGGTCACAACCAAGCGCCTCAAAGAGTCAGGACCACCGAATTGGGGAAAGCGGATCCGTTAAAGGCGAGACGTGGGTCAAACAAATTACCAAGATATTCGATGTCTTGGGATGCACGAGGAACAAAGAAAGTTCCATTCGCTACTTTTATGTTCCGTAATGAGGCGATTCTCGGTGGGAATCAGGAAGCGTACTCCATCCAAATGCACTCAAATGTCATGGGAGACGTTTCAAAAATAGTTCAATGACAAGTACATTCCCGAAAGTATTCGGCTATATGAAGGAAGTGGAGTTTATTAGATCGGAGCGAATAACACGACGGTTGTCCCAAAGACGAGGCGAAGTTCATGGAGTTATCCGTGTTTGCACCTCATTTGGTGGAGAATGAGGAACGTATGACGCGGATGTTTCTGAGAGGTTTGAAACCCGGCATACGACAATATCTCATTTCTCATAAATTTTCTCTCTATTCAGATGTTGTCAACAGGGCTCAGTTGTTAGAGCGAGATAATGAGTACGTTCAACCGAGAGACCATAACCAGGATTATCCCGAAGATAGCAGTCATCAGAATAACGATAACCAACGGAGAGAGAAGAATACAAACAAAAGCGGTAACCACTCTGGTGGTAATCGTGGCCATGAAAATAGAAGAAGTGAGTCGGGAGGAGATTTTAAAAAGAGGAGATTCAACAACGACCATGTGAAGACGACAGTGCCAGTAGCAACGGGTTCCAAGGGAGGAGAAAGAGCACCGGTCGTATGTTACAAATGCGGAAGAGAGGGACATATCATTGAAACTATCCACAACAGCTTTAAGGTATGCTATAAATGTGGAAAAGAAGGACATATCGCTTCGAGATTATGCGATATCGAAACCCAGATCAAGCGGGAATGGTGACTCAAAATGATGTCCCGTAAAAGTCAAAGTCAACGATTCTCGGAAGAGCGTTTGTCATGACCAATTCAAAAAATGCGAGGAACCCGAACGAAGTTAGCACGGGTTAGTTAATTATAAATTCTTGCAAGTTTATACCTTACTAGATAACGGGGTTCTACCCATTCTTTTATCTCTCTTGCTTACGCTCAACGCTTTGAACTTGACTACGGAGAAATTAGACTTTGACCTATTTATGGAGACTCCGTTAGGAGAAACTTTCATTACATTCGTTGTTTAGAAATCTTGCTTGATTCAGTTGGCACTATCACATTACACGTTAACCTTATTTCTATAGAGATATTTGTTTTGATGTGATTTTAAGGTTAACTACTCATCATGCAGAAATTGATTACTTTCGTAAGGTTGTTAGTTTTCATATTCCTAAGCAACCTGTTATTCGAATTCAAGCAATCAAACAATTGTAGTCAAACATTTTCATATCAAGCCATGAAGTCATTCGTTTATTACGGATGTCAAGTTTTCTTAGTCCATGTTATGGATTTGAATAAAGACACGCCGATTTGAATAATATTCTGTTGTTATTAATTTTCCCCGACGTATTTCTAACGTATTTCTTGGCTTACTCCCAAAGCTCGATATTAAATTTTGTATCGACTTTGAACCCTAAGACAAAACTCATTTCTAAAATCTCATATCGAATGGCTCCTATTGAACTTCGTGAGTTAAAAATTCAACTATAGAATTTGGTACCGAGCCTTTATCTGGTGACTTCCTTTGTGGAATGCACCGAAGCCAGACTCTCCGTAGGGGACACCATATTCATGCGATAGTAAACCGATAGGTGTCATTGTAACGTGTTATCCAAGGTTGGGATATGAGTCACGATTAAGAATAACCTAAGCTCAGAATCGAAATACGTAGCTTTCTAGGCTTAGTTGGTTATTATCGGAGATTCGTTGAAGGATATTCTCGAATCGCTATTCCATTAACACAGCTGACTCGTAGAGATACAAAATTCGAATGGAGCAAGGAATGTGGGAAGAGCTTCAAAGAACTCAAGAGGAGACACATTTCAGCACATGTTCTGACAATGTCATCCTGGAAAAGCGAACGTGGTAGCTGACGTGTTGAATAGAAGATCGTATACAAGTACGAGTACGATATTGTCAAAGACTCATTTCGTATAATTTACAAATAATAGAGATGGAGATGAAAACTCTAGGTACCCACGTGATGATATACGAGTATAATCGACTTTAATCGATAAAGTTAAAGCTATTCAAGCTACACACCGGAGCTGATGAATTTGAAGAAGGAGGTGCAAGAAGTTGTTATTTCAAAAGCAACAATCGGTGAGGTAAGGAAAGCTCAAACCTTTGATTTATTAATCCATTTGAAATTCTCGATCGAATAGGAACTATGGCCTATAGACTCGTTTTACCGCCAAGTATGACGCGTGTTCATAATGTTTTTCACGTATCGATGTTACGTAAATATGTGGACAACCCGAACTACGCTATTGAAAGTAGAACCGCATTTAGATAGCCAAGACTTAACGTATTTAGGAGGTACCTATCAAGATCTTGTAGAAGAAAGAACATGTCCTATGTACCGAGGTTATACCACAAGTTAAAGTTTTTTGGAGAAACCATGCTATTGAGGAAATAACCTGGGAGTTGGAAACGGAAATGAAAGCGAGGTATTCTCATCTTTTTGAAACACCAGGTACGTACGTCAATTTCGAGGACGAAATTTCATAAGGAGGGGAGGTTGTAAGACCCCGAAATTTTTTTAAATAAAAAGGAATTTCCCCTATTTATTATTTTGAAATAGTAAGGGTTGATTTGATTAATGTTGATAGTTATGGGTAAAATACGCAAATATTTCGAATAAGCAAGTGGTTATAAAATATTCATTATTGTTGGGGAATATTCGTTTGGTCGTGGAATATTCGTCTTCGTCGGGAATATTCGTGCATTTACCTATAGCGATTTTTAGGGCCCCATAACTGGAAAGCGATTGGATGAAGAAAACGACAAATATAAGTTGTTTATAAATAACTGGCGTAGTTATTCACCAAGTATCTTCTTGGAATACCCGGTGGTTAAAACACACTAATATGCGTTGTTGAACAAGAAGACACCAGATTATTGCATCAATTATTGATTCTTACGTAAGAAGGCACTACTCAATAATTGTTACAAATGTAATTACTGCTCAAGATATTTTATTTTATTGATTTAATAATTGTTTGCGTTGATATTTTATATTACCGTTGTTTCAATAAATTGTCATTACACAAAGATTTTCCATTATCGGGCAATAATTCATATTATCCTAATAATATTATTAGAAAATATTATTGGCAATGTCTAGAAAGTTCTGCATCTAAGGAGAGGTTTGGTCACCTAATTGCATGGCGCCAAGAAGAGAGATCCTTATTGAAAGCCCCTCTTTCTAGAACTACCGCAGTTTGCCAAGATCTTGTGATTCTCAGTAATATTATTTGTGAATAATTAATTATTGATTTATATGATGAGGAAAATATTGATTTTATGTGGATATAGATGGAGAAAATTTTAATGTGACAATTGTTGAAAATTAATATTTTATCTTTTTCGATAAAATAATTCATTTAAATATATTATTTTAATAATATATTAACTGTGATATTTTTTATAATGAATGTGGGATATATGAGTATATGAGGAGGAAGAGTATTTTGTGGCATTAAATGTTTAACAAATGTTTTGTGTGTTGGTGGACCCATTTCTTGACCAAAATTGATTATAGTATCAAAAATCGACTGCTTGTGGATTTCGATCAATTTCTGCTTTGGAATTTGGAAAACATTCTTCCGAAAAGTTGTAGAGAATTGAATTTCCTATAAAAAGTCGCGTGATTCAATTTTCTGATAAAAGAGCTATTTATTGTGAATTATTGAAGTTTTATATATCGGTGTGAATTGATTTTTGAGTTTAAATTATTTTTGTTAGAAAAACGTTTTTTGTATTTTTTGGACATCATTAACATGTGTGGCTGGTGTTTTTGACCAAAAGGTGGGCTAAGGAAAATTTGTATAATTATATTAATATTATATTCAATTTTCTTCGCTTTGGTGTTCTAAGCAATTTCCTATAAATAGGGTGCTTAGGTTAGAATTGAAAATCACACCGTAAACTCAAGTTTTCTCTATATATTATCGGCGTATTCTTGTGAGTATTTTGAGTATATTTTGAGTATTGCTATACTGATGCAAGTTCAAGTCATAGCCTATATCCTGTTTTTCAACTAGAAGTACCGTCTTTTCGAGGTAAGGGATGTTATTTTCTTCTCAAATGATATTATTTCTTCAATATCATTATGCTGAAATATTGGTTGGAACTTTTTATCAAATTTGGAACTTTTTCATGTCGGGGTTACTATTCACGAGTTACTATTCATGAATTACTATTCATGAGTTACTATTCACGAGTTACTATTCACGAGTACTATTCACGAAGCGTGAAGATATTTTTTTGTGAAATTTCTATCTTTTGGTGTCGGAGTTACTATTCACGTACTCACACTATTCACGAATCTGACACTATTCAATTTAAAAATGAAATTTCTTCTTTTTGTCCAAAATATCTATTATGGATACTAGCTTTGATTGTATCCATGTTTTGATCATTCTTGAATTTTACTCTACTCTGATTACTTATGAAGTATTTTTGAACTTGGATTGTTTAAAATACGAATCCTTAATATTTGTTCTTTTATTTCACTGGATTCGTTTTCTTTAAAATATTTTTCATCATACTCAGTCCTAAATGATGATATTACTGAATATCTTTGGCCTGTAGTGCAAAGTTGAATGATTTCTCGATGAATATCTTTGGCCCGTAGTGCAAAGATGAACAGGTGTTGAGATGAACATGACCGACTGATTAATATCTTTGTCCCGTAGTACAAAGATGAACAGGTGTTTAGATGAACATGTCCAACTGATGAATATCTTTGGCCTGTAGTGCAAAGATGAATATTTGATTCCAGTTATATATTGATTGATGTTACAGGGATAAAATATCGACGATGAACTTTTAAATTCATACATAGAAGATAGTAGTTTGCATTCTCTACTTAACTCTTCTAATGAATTATTATTTCCTCTGCGAATATTGATTTAAAATTTGTTGTCTATTGTATTCTATTAGATTTTTCCCTATTGAAGACTAACGATAATTTGTTGTATATTATCTTAGTCATAATATTCTTTACTGGGCTAGTTGAGCTCACCCTTTTCCTTGTTGTTCCATTTTTCTTCTCAGGAGGCGAGAATGTAGCGAGTACTTGTTGGGGTATGGAATGAAGGTTCTAGAGAGAGTTGTTTAGTAGTCCTCACCATTTTTGTAAAATAATGTATCAATAATTATGATGGGGATTTATTTGCGTGTGGATATTGTCTAAATGGCAATATCTGTATTTAAACTCACAGTTTATATGTTGTAATAATAAAGTTGTAGTCATTTCTGTACCATGTATTTGGCGACTCAGAATGGGTTGGATGGAATGGACCTATTTTGGAGGCGTCACATAAACGATATGGTAAAAGTCCTCAGTGGCCTGTAGTGCATTGATGGACAGTTGTTGGTATGATTATGACTAGGGATTATTCGGTATAGTCATGACCATTGATGATTTAATGAATATTCTTGGCCTGTAGTGCAGGGGATTATTAGATGATGTGGTTTATTTATTAAGCTGAGTCTCAGCGATAAAAATTGATGAAAACATTTTAAATCATAGAAGATAGTAGATATCATGCTCTACTTGACTCTTCTAATGGATTGCTTATTCCGCTGCAGTTAAACTTGATGTCTATTGTATTTTATCAGTTTAACATTGTTGAAGACTAATGATAATTTATTCTGCATTATCTTAGTCATAATATTTCTTACTGGGCTAGTTGAGCTCACCCTTTATTTCTCTATTCTCTTCAGGAATTGAGAATATAGCTGGGATGAGTCGGGGAACGGAGTGACGGTCCAGATGATAGCATTAGTAGTCCTCATTATTCTGTTAAATAGTGTGACAATAATTGTAATGAGGACTCCATTGAGTGTGGATATTGTCTAGATGACAATATTCTTATTAAAACTCTGAGTTTATGTTTTGTCGTATTTTACACGACAGTTGTATTTGTATTATTGTACCATGTATTTGGCGACTCAAGATGGGTGATGTATACCTATTTTGGGGGCGTCACAGTTGGTATCAAAGCTTAGGGATATGATCCCTGGCTGAGATGTGAGACAAGAACTAGGAGGGGAGAGACGGGGAATTCTTTCGCTAGTATAACCTACCTAAGTTTATTTGGTATTTAATTGGTCGGTCAGAGTATAGGGATAATATGTGATATGTTAATTAACTCTTGTTTTGTGACAGTGTTTGGAAATGGCATCTGAAAATGTTGAGATAAGCAATGGAGCAAAATAATATGACCGTATCGCAATACGAGGCTAAGTTTGTGGAGTTATCCCGGTTTGCATCCCAATTGATTGATAATGAGGAGCAAATGACGCGAATGTTTCTAATAGGTTTGAAACCCGATATACGTCAATACCTCATTTCTCTTAAACTGTGTTTATATTCAGAGGAGCGAATGAGGCTAAGTTTGCAGATGTTGTGAATAGGGCTCAGTTATTGGAGCGAGTAATGAGTTAGCACAACCAAAAGGTAATGACCAATAACACGATAATAATCGTACAAGTGGCAACGGCCATCGGAACAATGATGACCATCGTGGGGGAAATTATCATGCCAAGAATGGTAACAAATTCGGTGGTAATCATGGCCAAGATAATAGAAGTGGAAATTTCAAGAAGAGAAGGTCATTTAGCTCGATTTTGTCGTATAGTGAAGTCAAGTCCAGCTGGGACGGTGGCACCAAAGGCAGATACGGACAAAACAAAGTCGGTGGTTTTAGGAAGAGCGTTTTTTATGACTTCTCAAAAAATGAGTAACCCGAACGAAGTTAGCACGGGTTAGTTAATTATAAATTTTTGCGAAGTCTATACCTTATTAGATACCGGTTCTACCCATTCTTTTATCTCTCTTACTTGCGTTCAACGTTTAAATTTGACTCTGGAGAAGTTAGACTTTGACTTATCTATTGAAACTTCGTTAGAAGAAACCTTCATTTCATGTGCTAGCCAAGTCTTGGATGAGAGTAACAGTTTTGAATATTTCTATCGTTAATAAATTTCCTGACATATCCTTGAAGACTTCCTAGCCTACCCCTAGAGCATGAAATCAAATTTTGTATTGACCCATTTCTGAAATCCTTCAATATTTCTTCACCTAGAACGAACGTATTATGCGCCAAAGACATTGGCTCGAGCTGTTGAAGATTACGATCGTACCATTCAATATCATTGTGGAAGAGCGAACGTGGTAACTGACGCGTTGAGTAGAAGATCGTATGCGTTTACGAGTGCGATGTTGTTAACACAAAGACCCATTTCGTATAACCTACAAGTGATGAAGATAGAGTTAAATAGTCTAGGGACCCACGTAAAGATAACGAATATACGAGTAGAATCGACTTTAATCGATAAAGTTAAAGTCACTCAAGCTACACACCCGGAGCTGACGAATGTGAAGGAGAAGGTTCAAGAGGGTATTATTCTAGAAGCAAGATTTGATGAAGAGAGGAAATCTCAACCCTCGATTTAATTGGCCCATTTAAAATCCTCGATCAAGTAGGAACTGTGGCCTATAGACTCGTTTTACCGCTTAGTATATTGTGTGTTCATAACGTTTTTCACGTATCGATGTTATGTAAATATGTGGATGACCCGAACCACATTATTAAATTAGAACTAGAAGAGATAGCAGAAGATTTAACGTAAGAGGAGATACGTGTTAAAATCTTTGATAAGAAGGATCGTATTCAACACTCAAAGGTTATACGTCAAGAGTTAGAATCTGAAATGAAGTCAAGGTATCCTCATCTCTTCGGCTTACCAGGTACATACGTAAATTTTGAGGGCGAAATTTCGTAAGGAGGGGAGATTATGAGACCCCAAATTTTATGAATAAAGATTTAAATTTCTCAAAATATTTTTTTAATATTATGGTGTGGATTTGATATAGTGTTATAGTTGTGGGTAATATTTATAAATTTTACAAAGTATGCAAGTTGTTATATAATATTCGATTGGTCGGGGAATATTCATTTTAATAGAGAATATTCGTAGGACGGCACAATCAATGGTGGCCCCCTCAACGGAAGTATTGTCGTAGTTAGAAAACGATAGAATTATCGTTTATTAAAAATAACGGCTGAAGTGTTACCATTAAAACTGTTGAACTATCCGGTAGTAAAAGTACAGTAATACGCGTGGTTTCATAGTAGCACACGGTATTGGTTATTGATGCTTATGTGAGAAGTCACTCAGTTATACTCAATTATTGCTACAGTAATTACTGCATCATATCTCTCATATTATTGATTCGATTATTGTCACAGTATCATCTGCATAATATGATATACTATTAAATCAATAATTGAGATGATAAAGTTATTCATATTATTAAATTTCAATATTTACAATGTCTAGAAGTTCTGTCAAGGAGATGTTTGGTCACCTAATTGCGCGCCAATAAGGAGAAATCCTTATTGGAAAGCCCCCTCTTTATTGGGAACGACCTGGTTGTTAAATATTATGAGTTATAATATTAATGATGAATAAGTTCGTATTAATTAAAGATGAATTTGATAGTTCTATTGTGTTGGGATTATTAGTGTTAGTGGAAATCGACATCTATTCTGCTGATAATTGATGTCTGGGGGTTATATTGATAAATCGGGTAATTAATCGGATAAATGGGCAATTAATTGCTACTAATTCACATGCTTATATAACTATTTATTCACATGTGTGTACTATTTAATCACATTCATTTACTATTAGGGAAGTTGGTGTAAGATTGATGTTACCTTCATGACTAAGTTAAAAATTGAGGTATAAATGGAGGTACTATACTGTAATTCGTATTTTCACTTGATTATAACTATTGGTTCACATGATTGAACTATTGATTCACATTATTTACTATTAGGGGAGGTGGTGCAGGTTTGATAATACTTGCATGACTAAATTAAAAATGAAATAAAAGTTAGAGGTATTGTACTATAATATTTTGAGCCCCAAAATATGCAATTATCGAAACTATATTTTCCTATAAATAGAAGCTCATTCTTCCTTCAGTTCTCACCAATTCACTAAAGCTATAGAGTAATTATTATAGAGAAAAATTATAGAGAGAAAGAATAAGAGAAGTCTACTACCTCACTATTCCAGTATCCAGTTTTTCTAAGGTAAGGGGTATTATTCTTTCGTATTCATGAAGAGAATTATTTTCTTTCAATACTCGTTAGAGTTGTTATTCCATTCTTTATTATTATGTTGGAATAACTTGTTTATGCGAAGTACCACATACATGGTGAAATTATTCTGTTATTCCATTTTTTGTTATTCTGATGGAATAACCTGTTTATGCGAAGTACCGCATACATGGTGAAATTCTTCTATTATTCCGTTCTTTATTATTCTGTGGGAATATCTTGTCGGTGAGAATTTCGCCAGACCTGGTTCCGTTCTTTGTTATTCTGTTTTTAATATCCTCTCGGTGCGGATTACGCCTGACCTGGTTCCATTCTTTATTATTATGTTGGAATATCCTGTCGGTACGAATTATGCCTGACCTGGTTCCGTTATTTATTATTCTGTAAGAATATCCTGTCTATGCGTTTGCGCATGATCTGGTTCCATTCTTTATTATTCTTTCAGAATATCCTGTCTGTGCATTTACGCAAGACCTGGTTCCATTCTTTATTATTCTGTCAGAATATATCCTGTCTGTGCGTTAACGCATGACCTGGTTCCATTCTTTATTATTCTGTCAGAATATCTTGTTTGTGCATTTACGCATGACCTGGTTCCATTATTTATTATTCTGTTGGGAATAACCTGTCTATGCGAAGTACCGCATGAATGGTGAATTCTTCAGTTATTCCATTCTTTATTATTCTGTTGGGAATAACTTGTCTATGCAAAGTACCGCATGCATGGTTAATTCTTCAGTTATTCTATTCTTTATTATTCTGTTGGAATAAGCTGTCTATGTGGATTACCACATGCATGGTGAATGATCCTTTGTATTCATTCCTTATTAAATTGTGGAAATGATCAGTTTACGTTGATTATGATGAGAGTCATGATAAAAGCATTGGACTGATGAAAATCATGGGTATATGTAGTATTAGTAAGTGTTATGATGAGTTGTGTTGGTTATTATGTGAAAACATGAAAGTTTCTTAGAAATCACATAGGGTTGAAAATCAAATTTTGGTGAAAATGGAACTTGAAATTCAATTGACCATATCTCCTATTATATTTCGAATTTTTGAGTGTGGTCAAATTCTAGAGTTAGATCTATGAGTTTTCTAACTTATCTAAGTGGAATCACTAGAAAAGGTGTTGTAGATTTTCGTGTGGACTAATTTTAGCAAAGGAGTCAAAAACTGGAAAGTACCAAAAATCTACTGCCCATAAATTTAAAAGGGCTGTTTCGGCCACTTAATTTGTGAGAAAAATTTTGGCCTTTTGAGAAATGGAAATATATGGTATAAAGTACCTCCTGTCCAAAAATGAGCTGATTCCGACTTAAAATGAGTAAGTTATGACTATTTCAATATTTAGGTTTTTCTGACGAAAAACGCTATAACCGGAGTTCTATAACTCCGATGACCATGAAATTTAAACTGTAAGCTCATGTTAACATGTGTAAGATCCTGCCAAGATTTGGAAATTTCTGGAGTTAAACTTGAGGTAGCTAATTTCTTAAGGAATTAATTAGAAATTGATTATAAAAAAATACTTGTTGTGTATGAAATATATATATATATATGTTTGGACAAAGGATAGAAAAATAATAAGTTGATTTGGTAATTTTTTATGAAAATGGTTTAGTTACAAAAACATATGAGTTAAATATGTTATGTGAAGTTGAAGAATTGGTAAATAGGATTTTAGGGCTTGAAAATCCTATATAAGGTATATGTAGATTTTGATGAGTGATTTGATCATTGGTGATGAAATCTTATGAGTATGGCATTTTGAATGATTAAATGTATTATTTGGTAAAGTGTAAACAATTAAATTAAATTGTTTATTAGTTTAAGAAGTGATTAAAATATTGTTATAATATTAATAATATTAGATTATGAGTTATTTAAGTGATGGATAATATTTGGATAAATTTAAAGTTTTTAATATTTATCCTTATTTTCGATTGATTAATGCTTATATCATTGTCATCATCCCCATGCTTATATGGAGATGAAAGTTTGTATATCTTTGGCTTACGTGCAAATATGGACTGTTGATTATTGAATTGTATATCTTTGGTTTACGTGCAATGATGGACTGTTGATTATTGGTTTTATAGTTGTATATCTTTGGTTACGTACAGAGATGGACTTGGTATGATTATGACCAGGGATCATTCGGTATAATCATGACCTGTAATGTTATAAACGATGTTTTAAAAGTCCTCAGTGGCCTGTAGTGCATTGATGGACAGTTGTTGGTATGATTATGACCAGGGATTATTCGGTATAGTCATGAACATTGATGATTTAATAAATATTCTTGGCCCATAGTGCAGGGATGATTAGATGATGTGGTTTATTTATTAAGCTGAGTCTCAGCGATAAAAATTGATGAAAACATTTTAAATCATAGAAGATAGTAGATATCATGCTCTACTTGACTCTTCTAATGGATTGCTTATTCCACAGCAGTTAAACTTGATGTCTATTGTATTTTATCAGTTTAACATTGTTGAAGACAAATGATAATTTATTCTGCATTATCTTAGTCATAACATTTCTTACTGGGCTAGTTGAGCTCACCCTTTCTTTTACTGTTCTCTTCAGGAAATGAGAATATAGCTGGGACTAGTCAGGGAACGGAGTCACAATCCAGATGATAGCATTAATAGTCCTTACTATTCTATTAAATAGTGTGACAATTAATGTAATGAGGACTCCATTGAGTGTGGATATTGTCTAGATGACAATATTCTTATTAAAACTCTTAGTTTATGTTTTGTCGTATTTTACACGACAGTTGTATTATTAAGTTGTATTTGTATTTTTGTACCGTGTATTTGGCAACTCAAGATGGGTGATGTATACCTATTTTGGGGGCATCACAATACATCTCCTTATCATCTGATCGACACACTATTTAAATAAGTACGATTCATCCCATATGAACCACTTCACATCATACAGAAACTTCTTCTTTTGATGCCCCTTCAAGTTTACAGGAATGATCTTGCTCACTAAATAGTTTGCATAGTCTGCGAACCAGGGCACTTCACCTTTCACCAAAAATAACTGCTCATCTAGGAAGGGCTCATTAATCACAACCTTGTCATCTACATCTCTTCTTGGATTTTCTAGTCTAAATAAGTTGTCTGCAACTTGATTCTCAGTCCCTTTTCTATCCTTGATTTCTATGTCAAACTCTTGCAACAGAAGTATCTACCTAATTAGTTGAGGCTTTGCATCTTTCTTTGCCACCAAATACTGAATTGCTGCATGATCTATGTACACTGTCACCCCAGTCCCAATCAAATATGAATGAAACTTGTCAAAAGCATACAAAACTGCCAAAAGTTCCTTCTCTGTGGTGGTGTAGTTTAATTGAGCATCAGTGAGGGTCTTGCTTGCATAGTAAATATAATGAAAGATCTTTTCCTTTCGCTGGCCCGACATTTCTCCCACAACATTGTCATTGGCGTCACATATCAATTCAAATGGTAGGTCCGAATCTGGTGCTATAATCACTGGTGCTGAAGTCAACTTTCTCTTCAAATGCTCAAATGCAGACAGACATTCCTTATCAAACTTAAACTGTGCATCCTTCTCCAATAAACTGCAAAGTGGCTTTGTGATCTTGGAGAAGTCTTTAATAAACCCCCTGTAGAAGCATGCATGCCCTAAAAAACTTCAAACACCTTTTATAGAAGTCGGTGGAGGCAAATTCTAAATGGTCTCTAGCTTCGCCCTGTCCACCTCTAATTCTTTCTTCGAAACTGTGTGGCCCAAAATAATACCCTTTTGTACCATAAAATGGCACTTCTCCCAATTCAAAACCAAATTCGTTTCAACACATCTTTTCAATACCATCACAAGATTCTCTAAACACAAATCAAATGAATCACCGAATACTGAGAAGTCTTCCATAAACACTTCCACATTGTACTCCACCATATTCAAAAAAATTGCTATCATACACCTTTGAAATGTGGCTGGGGCATTGCACAACCCGAAAGACATCCTTCTGAAAGCAAATGTTCTATATGGACACGTGAAAGTTGACTTTTCCTGGTCTTCTGGAGTTATCACAATCTGATTATAGCTTGAGTATCCATCCAGAAGAGAATAATGCTCATTGTGATGCCCCAAAATTCAGGTACTTGAAACCCGAACTCGGTGCTTCACGATACCATTTCTATGAACGGAATAATACTAATAATAATAACAATAATATAAATACCAAACTTAATTTATATATATATATATATATATATATCATAGTCTAATCCTAAGTACGTAACCTTTAATACATTCATTATAATACATGATAATAATAAACATCATCCTTATCTTAATAAAACCAAACTATTACATAATATATATAGCATAACACTCATTCAGCAACTTTCCCTTTTCCTTTGTTCTTGGCTGAACCTTCTGGTTGTTCACAATTAGCTGAAAACGTTTAAATTAAGCAAGGATGAGCATTTGAGTGCCCATCAAGTAATAGCAATAATAAATATTAGCTGAAAGAATTAAATGATTTTTTTAAATGACACTTCTACAACGAATCAACAGTTGTGAAGTAAGCTGAACCAATAATAAACAACATATCATTTTGATTTCAAATTTTTGAAACTACGTACTGATTGTAAATGAGGATCAGTCGACAGACTATGAACATATTTTCGAAAAGGTTAAACAGAACTTCATCTGTAAACCGTCATAACTTACAAGCACGTGGGTGATCAACCCATTATGCTCTGTATTGATCAATACTATATACAAGAATGATATTTTCGTCCACCATATCCGTCTTAGGCGCATAAAAGTTTCCTAGATTTGGGATGTTCATACTAGTCTAGAATTCGAACCAAAACAATTCAATTGGATACAATAAAGTTCTATCTTGTTCAACAATATTTTTAAATCTGTGTGTAACTGAATGAAATAGCTTAGACGACTTTTAAGTCAATGTATACATACTGGAAACCAATAAGTATATACCAACATGTGATATAATATACAGAACCTTAGAAATTAATGAATGGAATATATATCTTGATCTATAATAATAGAATTAAGGAACTTGTACAACAGATTATAATCTAATAACTTACTTATACAGAATCATTGCATAAGTATATACAAAGGTTAAGAAATTTGAACAATGAATAAGAATAGTTCAAATATTAGCTTACACATGTCCATTGCATAAAGTAAATGAAAAGTTAAGATACTTGCCTGATCTGCTGCTTACACAACTTAGTTTTATCTTTTATATCAAGCTCTATCGTTAATAAGATCATTTATTCGACTAAAATAACATACTATAACACATAGTACTACTATTTGCAGTCAGCACATAGCCTAATTGTAACGCCCCCAAAATAGGTATACATCACCCATCTTGAGTCGCCAGAAAATACACTACTGACAACTCCATTTATACAACTGTCGTACAGAAAACGACCACAGTTAAACTGTGAGTTTTAATACAAATATATATAACTCTCATGGTGCCTTGACCACAAGACCTTACAATGGTACCTTACATAAAGGTACAGTCAATAACTGTTTTAGAAATTAAAATCGTTGGAAAATACTCAAGGAAACGTTCGTACATGGGAGGCCATGCGTCTAGGTTATGATAGATATCGTATGTTCACAGAAATATCCTTGGTTGACCCAATAGTCCCAAAAAAAAAAAGAAAGAAGATTGTTATCATCTTCTTTCCAATGGTGAGTATTCTCTTGACATATAATTATCTCCATTATCTCCAATTGAGAATTATATTTCAACAAACTACAAGATTATATAGGTAGTGCTCGTAGATATACTCAGCAAGTGGATGTGCACAACCCTGTCTTATGATAACACGAAGTTGTCTGTCATTAGACATCTTGTATGATAATGGCTAAAATGCCCTTCCAAAGTTGGGTTCATCTCACCCTATTTGGTTCACCAAAATAAATGGTTAAAATGATGTATAAAATACGACACACTTATCTATAATTCTCAATAAAATTATTTCCATACTGTTTTAAGGGAAACCTCAACAACTATAGACCACAGTTCTAATCCTCTGTTACCCCCGCTCGACCCAGCTACACTCTTAATACCTGAAAGGAATTGTGAAGCAAAAGGGTGAGCACGAATAGCCCAGTAAAGAATATCATGACTAAAGATAATTAAATTATCAATAGCCTTCATCAGTAATAAATCATAGATTTAGAACAAATGGTAGATGATAAAAATTTTCAACCTTGCAGCGGAACGAGCAATATTCCATTAAAAGAGACAAATAGACCATAAGGTTTATTATCTTATTCATGTTAAAAGTCCACCAACAATGTTTTATCCCTGTAACATCAACAACAATTCATGTCCACAATCATGTGAATAACTCATAATCATAATTGTGATTCTAAATTCCTCTTCGCACCCAGGACGAAGATAATTTTCATTACCTGTCTTTACCTGAAACATCAAAAATCATGGTTATACCAAATCACAATTCTTGTTCATAATCACACTAATAAATTCATCTTTGCACTATGGCCAAAGATATTCATTAACAATTCATCTTTGCACTACAGGCCAAAGATATACAACTGTATTTTAGAAGGGTCAAGTAGAGCATGATATCTACTATCTTTTACATATTAAAAGTGTATAATCAATATTTTATCGCTGAGACTCGGCTTAATAAATAATTCACATCATTGAATCATCCCTGCACTATGGCCAAGGATATTCATTAGTATTATGACCACGAATTATCCATGCACTACGGGCCAAGGATATTCGTGTTTTCAACAATGGTCATGATTATACCGAATAATCCCTGGTTATAATCATACCAAAAACTGTCCATCAATGCACTACGGGCCAATGAGGACTTTTACCACATCATTTGTAACATTACGGGTCATGATTATACCGAATGATCCCTAGTCATAATCATACCAATCAACAGTTCATCTATGCACATAAGCCAAAGATACTCATCAATCAATAGTTCATCTTTGCACGTAAGCCAAAGATATACAACGGTAGAACCAATAATCAACAGTCCATATTTGTACGTAAGCCAAAGATATATAAATGTAAAATCAATAATCAACAGTCCATCTATGCACGTAAGCCAAAGATGACTTTCATCACAAAATAAGCATGAGGATGATGACAATGATGTAAGCATTAAACAAACGAAATCAAGGCTAAATATTAAAGACTTTAAATTTATCCAGAGTTTAAAAATATCCAAATTGTCAACATGATACTGCTTTGTGGAGTAAAATTCAAGAATAATATTCATATACAAAAAATAATTTAGATATAAGAGAAATATATTTTTCGGGTGAATAGTACCCCGTGAATAGTAATATTTTTTATGATTTCATAAGACCTTAATTCAAATGTTATCAATCACTTAATAAACTCATAATCTAATATTATTAATATTATAACAATATTTTAATCGCTTCTTAAACTTATAAATAATTTATATTAATTGTTTACACTTTACCAAATAATGCATTTAATCATTCAAAAATGCCATAATCATAAGATTTCATCACCAATGATCAAATCCTCATCAAAATCAGATATAATATAGGATTTCCAAGCTATAAAATCCTATTTACCAATTTTTCAACTTCACATAATATATTAAATTCATATGTTCGTAACTAAACCATTTTTATGAAAAATACCAAATCAGTACCAAACATTTTTCTTTTCTGGAATTTAGCAGAATATAGTCCCATATTGAACATATATATTTTCTCGAAATTTTTAAAATTCATTTACTATTTTTATATGACCAAAATCTAGAATATTTAGACATTTATCATAAATCGTACTTTTGTCCAAAAATTCCAAAATTTATAGGGTATACTTACATTATATATACATGTACTCCCAATAAAAATTTCACCAATTTTGGAGTTAACCACAACGAGTTATAAGGGTTTACTTTTAAAATAGTCTTTTCCCATAAAATTCATAACTCCTAACATATACATCTAAAAATCGCCATTTTTGGACACAATCTAGAAAACTCATCAAATTATCATTTTAAATTTTTCCAGAATTTTTGAGGGTCAAAAAAATTACGAAACTGTAAATAGATTTTCACCCGTCATGCGTTAATCCACGTGAAGCGATCATTTCCACAATTTAATAAAGAATGAATACGAATGGTCATTCACCATGCATGCAGAGTCCACAGAGATGCAGTTATTCCAACGTAATAATAAAGAATGGAATAATGTAAGAATTCACCATGCATGCGATAGACCGCATGAGACAAGTTATTCAACGTAATAATAAAGAATGGAATAACGTAAGAATTCACCAGCATGCGATGAGATCACATGCATAAAGTTATTCCAATGTAATAATAAAGAATGGAATAACGTAAGAATTCATCGTGCATGCGATAGATCGCATGCATGTGTTATATTCCAATGTAATAATAAAGAATGGAATAATGTAAGAATTCACCGTACGCGATAGATCATGCGCATAAAAAGTTATTCCAATAGAATAATAAAGAATGGAATAACAACCCTTACGAGTATTGAAAGAAATAACTCTCTTCATGAATACAAAAGAAATAATAGCCATTACCTCAGAAGAAGACTAGATACTAGAATAGTGAGGTAACAAACTTATCTTCTACTTTCTCTCTATAATTTGTCTATAATAATTACTCTTGTGAGACTTAGTGAATTGGTTAGAAATGAAGGAAGAATGAGCTTCTATTTATAGGAAAATATAGTTTCAATAATTGCACATTTTGGGGCTCAAAATATTACAGTATAATACCTTCCTCTTTTTCTTCATTTTTAATTTAGTCTTGCAAGTATTATCAAACTTGCACCACCTCCCCTAATAGTAAATCATGTGAATCAATAGTAAATCATGTGACTCAATAGTTCTAAACATGTAAAAAGATTAATTATAATATAATACCTTCATCTATACTGTGACGCCCCCAAAACAGGTATACTTCACCCATCTTGAGTCGCCAGATATATGGTACAGAACTCAACTACAAACTTAATATACAACTGTCGTGCAATATACGACAAAACATAGCTGAGAGTTTAAACATGAATATTGCCTTTTAGACAATATCCACACTCAATGGAGTCCTCATTACAATTATTATCACACTATTTTATAAAAATAGTGAGGACTACTATAGCCACCATCTCGAACCATCACTCCATTCCCCGACTTGTCCCAGCTATATTCTCATTTCCTGAAGAGAACAGTGAAAGAAAGGGTGAGCTCAACTAGCCCAGTAAGAAATATTATGACTAAGATAATGAAGAATAAATTATCCTTAGCCTTCAACAGTATAACAACTAATAGAATACAATAGACAAAAAGTTTTAGATCAACAACTGCAGTGGAATAAGCAATCCATTAGAAGAGTCAAGTAGAACATGATATCTACTATCTTTTATGATTTTAAAGTTTATCATCAATTTTATCCTTGTAATAGTCATCAACAGTTCTTTATTATACCCAAGATAAATAAAAATTTCATCACCTGTCTTCACCTGAACCACCGAAAGATATTAGTTAAATTCATAATTCATGTTTATACTAATGTGAATCAACAATTTCTCCTTGCCACAAAGGCTTAATAGAACATTTACTCAATATCCTTACCCCAAAGGCTAAAGATATTCAAATGTAATAACAATGATCATACCAATCAGTTGTTTATCTTTGCACTACTGGCCAAAGATATTCAACTATAAAACAAATGGTCATGATCATACCAATCAATTGGCTGTCAGTGCACTACGACCAAAGACATTCAACTGTTAACTAATAGTCATGATCCTGCCAATCACATCATTGAATTATCTCTGCACTACGACCAAGGATATCATTAGTATCACAAGTAGTCATGATCATGTCATACACCTGTCCATCTTTGCACTACGGGCCAAAGCTATCAATTAGCAGTTCATCTTAGCATTTAAGCCAAAGATATACTACTGTAAAACCAATAATCAAATGTCCATCTTTGCACGTAAGACAAAGATATACAACTATAAAACCAATAATCAACAATTCGTCTTTGCACGTAAGCCAAAGATATACAACTGTAAAACCAATAATCAACAGTCCATCTATGCACGTAAGCTAAAGATGACTTTCATCACAATATAAGCATGAGGATGATGACAATGATATAAGCATTAATCTAACGAAATCAAGGATAAATATTAAAGACTGTAAATTTATCCAGAGTTTAAAAATATCCAAATTGTCAACATGATACTTCTTTGTGGAGTAAAATTCAAGAATAATATTCATGTACCAAAAATAATTTGGACAGAAAAGAAATATATTTTTTGAGTAAATAGTACCCCGTGAATAGTAATTCATAAATAATAACTCGTGAATAGTAACTCATAAAGAGTAACTCATGAATAGAAACTCAGTAAATAGTACCGTATACATAAATAATGTCAT
The DNA here is from genome assembly GCA_020205615.1 of Panax quinquefolius. Classification (NCBI taxonomy): domain Eukaryota; kingdom Viridiplantae; phylum Streptophyta; class Magnoliopsida; order Apiales; family Araliaceae; genus Panax; species Panax quinquefolius. The sequence goes on along the minus strand of JAINUW010000103.1, from coordinate 96,503 downwards.
ATATTAAATAGTACCATATACATGAATAATGTCGTATATAATGTGAATAAGAACTCCCTGACACAAAAAGATAAAGTTTCACAATAAAATCCATATCAATATTTATAATGACTTAATCTAAATGTTATAAATCAATTAATAATCTCATAATATAATATTATTAATATTACCACAATATTTTAATCATTTCTTAAACTTATAAATAATTTATTTTAATTATTTACACTTTACTAATTAATGCATTTAATCATCCTAAAATGTCAAACTCATAAGATTTCATCACCAATAACCAAAACTCTCATAAAAAATCAGATATACCTTATATAGGATTCTCAAGCCATAAAATCCTATTTTCCAATTTTCTTACTTCACATAACATATTTAATTCATTTACTCATAACTAGTCTATTTTCGTGAAAAATACCAAATCAAGACAAACAAATTTTCTTTTTCTCGATTTAGCGTAATATAGTCCCATATTGAACATATATTTTTCGCAGAATTTTTAAAATTCATTTACTATTTTTCATATGACTAAAACTGCCGAATATTTAGACATTTATCAAAAATTGTACTTTTGTCCAAAAATTTAAAAATTTACAGGGTATACTGTTGTTATATAGATGTATTTCCAATAAACATTTCACCAATTCAGGAGTTAACCACAAGGAGTTATAAGGGTTTACTTTTAAAATACTCTTTTCCCATAAAATTCATAACTCCTAATCTATACATCCAAACATCGCCATTTTTGAACACAATCTAGGAAACTCATCAAATTATCATTTCAAATTTTTCCAGAATTTTTGAGGGTTGGAAAAATTAAGAAACTGCCCCTGGCAGAAACCCCTTACTTACAACAGTTGAACGAAAATAATATTCCTTACGAATATTGAACTATCAATTTCCACTAACACTAATAATCCCACTCAATGGAACTATCAATTTCATCTTTAATTAACATGAATTTAATCATCATTAATATTATAAACTCACAATATTTAACAACCAGGTCGTTCCCAGGAAAGAGGGGGCTTTTCGATAAGGATTTCTTCTTATTGGCACGCAATTAGGTGACCAAACCTCTCCTTGACAGAACTTCTAGACATTGTCAATATTGCAAATAATAATATGAATAACTTTGTTGTCTCAATTATTCATTTAATAATATAACATATTAGGCAGATGATACTATGACAATAATTGAATCAATAATGTGAGAGATATGATGTAGCAATTACTGTAGCAATAATCGAGTGTAACTGAGTGACTTCTCACGTAAGCATCAATAATCAATATCGTGTGCTACTATGCAACCACGCGTATTACTGTACTTTTACCATCGGGTATTTTATGACAACTTGCTACTTTGAAAATTTTTCACATATCACCCTTAAATTTAACCTTTATCAATTTAACCATTTACTAAATAGAATAATAATTATAAAAATTGAATACTTTTATTTCGTAAAATTCGGGGTCTTACATATACCTCCATTTTTAATTTAGTCATGCAAGTATTTTCAATCTTGCACCAATTCCCCTAATAGTAAATCATGTGAATCAATAGTACACACATATGAACATATAGTTATAAGCATGTGAATTAATAGCATTTAATTGCTCATTTAGCTGGTTAATTACCCGATTGGTCAATATAACCTCCAGACATTAGTTATTATCGAAATAAATATCGATTTTCACTAACATTAATAATTTCCACACAATGGAACTATCAATTTCATCTTTAATCAATACGAACTTATTCATCATTAATCTTATAACGCACAATATTTAACAATCAGGTTGTTCCTAAGAAAGAGGGGGCTTTCCAATAAGAATTTTTTCCTATTGGTGCGCAATTAGATTATCTAACCTCTCCTTGACAGAACTTCTAGACATTGTCAATATTGCAAATAATAATATGAATAACTTTGTCGTCTCAATTATTGATTTAATAATATATCATATTATGCAGATGATACTGTGATAATAATTGAATCAATAATATGAGAGATATGATGCAGCAATTATTGTAGCAATAATTCAGTATAACTGAGTGACTCTCATGTAAGCATCAATAATCAATACCGTATGCTACTATACAACCACGCGTATTACTGTACTTTTATCACCAATTATTTTATGACAACTTGCTTACTTTGAAATTTTTTCTCATATCACCCTTAACTTTAACCCTTTATCAATTTAACCACTTACTAAATAAAATAATAATTATAAGAGAATTGAATATTTTTATTTCATAAAATTCGGTATCTCACACTAATCATGTAAGACCCCATCTTATTATGAATAAAAATTAAATTTTCTCTATTTATTATCTTGAAATAATAAGTAGTTAATTTGATATAATACTTTGGTTATGGGTGGAATGTGCAAATTTTACAAAATAATCAAGTGGTTATAAAATATTCATTTTTTATTGGGGAATATTCGTTTGGACGTGGAATGTTCTTGTTGTCGGGGAATATTCATACGATGGTGCAGCCATTCGTGGGCCTCATAACAAAATAATTGTCAGATGAAGAAAACGACAAGTTTGAGTTTTTATAAATAACGCCGTAGTTGTTACCATTAACACTGTTGGAATACCCGGCGGTTAAAATACAGTAATACGCATGGTTGCACAGTAGCACCGGTATTCCACAGTATGGTTGAATTATTTATTCGTACTTAAGAAGGCACTACTCAATAATTGTTACAAATTTTCATCGCTCAATATTTTATTTTATTGATTCAATAATTGTCATGCGTTGATATTTTATATTATTGTTGTTTCAATAATTGTCATCAAGACAAGATTTTTCCATTATCGGATCAATAATTCATATTATTTGAAAAATATTATTAGATAAAATTATTGGCAATGTCTAGAAAGTTCTGTCTAAATAGAGGTTTGGTCACCTAATTGCGCGCCAGTAAGGAGAAATCCTTATTGAAAAGACCCCTCTTTCTTGGAAATGGCTTGGTTGTCATAATTGTGATTCTGTAATATTATTTCTGAATAATTAATTATTGATTTAAATGATAAGGAAATATTTATTTGATGTGGATATAAATGATGGATTTATTTATTTTATGTGGTTATAATTGAAGGATTTAATGTTGAGGTGTTTTATCAGTATTTTTGTCGGAATGGAGGTATTAGAAATCAAATCAGTATTTTACGATATATTGCGTGAGTTATAATTTTTAATCTGACCGTTGGATCTTTGTGATTTTTGGATATGTTATACATATATAAGTTGAGTATATGTCCACAAATTTTGAACCGTTAAAAATGAACGAATGATTTGTTATGAATTTTAAGAGGTGTCTGATTCGGAAATTAGGGTTATAATTGATTTTGGTGAAAAATTCTAAAATTGAGTGGGCCCCACTTGTGGTTGGTAAAAAAATGTGCTGAATTTTATTTCAAATGTGGTGGGTGGCAATAGTCTGCTTCGGCGGGCTAACATTTTCCTATAAAATGAGGGCTAAGTTAGAATTGAAAATCACACCAGAAACAAAGCTTTCTCTCTTTTTCTCTCTATATTATTGACCATATTTTGTGAGTATTTAAATTCTTTGAGAGTTGTTATTCAGTACAAGTTTCATTTAGCATCACTTCCGACCTTTCCTTTCGAAGTACTGATTCTTTGAGGTAAGGGATATTATTTTCTTCTTAAATAATATTATTTTCTTCAATATCATTATGCTAAGATATTGTTATGAATTTTATTGTGGAATTTCTACCTTTTTGTGTTCGGGTTTACTATTCACGATACTCAAGACTAGTCAATGATATCGTCCACTATTCACAAATACTAAGACTATTCATTGAAAAATGAAAATTTCTCTTTTTTGTCCCAGATGTCTTTTATGGTTACTATCTTTGATTGTATCCATATTTTGATCTTTATTTTTGAATTCTACTTCACACTTGGTTATTATGAAGTATTATTGAATTTGGATAACCCGAAATACGAATCCCAAATATTTGTCCTTCTGTCTCACTGGATTCGTTCTCTAAAATGTTTTTTCATCATCCTCAATCGTTAATGGTGATACTTGATGAATATCTGTGGCCTGTAGTGCAAAGATGAATGATTACCTGATGAATATCTTTGGCCCGTAGTGCAAAGATGAACAGTGTTGAGATGAACACGACCAACTCGGTGATATGAAATGAATATCTTTGGCCCATAGTGCAAAAGATGAATATTTGATGCAAGATGTATATTGATTGATGTTACAGGGATAAAATATTGATGAAAGACTTTTAAATTCATAGATGATAGTAGATTTCATTCTCTATTTAACTCTTCTAATGAATTGTTGTTTCTGCTGCAGTTGTTGATCTAAAACTTGTTGTCTATTGTATTATATCAGATTTTTTCCTCACAAGACTAAGGATAATTTGTTGTATATTATCTTAGTCATAATATTCTTTACTGGGCTAGTTGAACTCACCCTTTTCCTTTTTGTTCCATTTTTCTTCACAGGAGGTGAGAATTTAGCAGGGACTAGCCGGGGTATGGAGTGATGATTCAGGATAGCTGTTTTAGTAGTCCTCACTATTTTGTAGAATAGTGCATCAATAATTGCAATGAGGACTTTATTTGGGTACGAATATTGTCTAAAAGACAATATTGTATTTAAACTCATAGTATGTGTTGTCGTATTTTGCACAACATTTGTAATAATGAAGTTGTAGTTTTCTTTTTGTACCATGTATTTGGCGACTCAAAATGGGTGTTGTATACCTATTTTGGGGGCGTCACCGTTGGTATCAGAGCTTAGGGATATGGTCTCCAAGAGATCGGGGAATAGAACTAGGAGGGAGATATGAGTAAATCCTTTGCTAGTGTGTCCTACCTAAGCTTATTTGTTGGTCATTATAATATAGTGATATTATGTGATATGTTAATTTGTTTAATTAACCCCTGCTTTATGGCGCTTTTAAGAATGGCAATTGAGAACGTTAATAATGGAGTCTGAGAGGTCGTGGAACAACCTTTGATTACCAACCAAGAGAACGCGTGCAACAGAAGGCAATATTCCTCCATGGCAACACTCTTGAGCAAACGATGAATGATGCGATGTTTAGAAGCTTTTTGCGATTCATGCAAAATCGATTTAGGGAGACTCGTGTACAAAATACTGGATGGAAATGATAGCAATGCGCTGATCATCACCACAACGAAGCGCTAGAGGAGTTGGGACCACTAGATTTACGGGAAAGCCCGATACGATTAAAGGCGAAACGTGGGTTAAGCAAATGACCAAGATATTCAAAGTCTTAGGTCGCATCGGCAATGTAAGGTTCCATTCGCCACCTTTATGTTCCATGGTGAGGCAGATTACTGGTGGGAGTCTGTGAAGCGTACCCAGCCAGCCGCACTCAACATGTCATGGGAAAAATTTTAGAAACTGTTCAATGACATGTACTTTCCTGAAAGTATTCATCATATGAAGGAGTCAGAGTTTATTAGACTGGAACAGAACAACATGACGGTGTCCCAGTACGAGGCGAAGTTCGCGGAGTTATCCAGGTTTGCACCTCATTTGGTAGAAAATGAGGAACGTATAACGCGGATGTTTCTGAGAGGTCTAAAACCCGAGATTCAACAATATCTTATCTCTCATAAATTTTCTTTATATTCAGATGTTATAAACAGAGCTCAATTATTAGAGCGTGATAACGAGTATGTTCAACCGAGGGACCACAACCAGGGTCATAGCGGTGACAGCAGTCATCGAAGTGATGATAACCAGCGAGGAGGGAAAAATACGGACAAAAGCGGTAACCACTCGGGTGGTCATCATGGCCATGACAATAGGAGAGGTGAGTCAAGTGAAAATTTTAAAAAGAGGAGATTTAACAATGACGGAAAGACATCAGCACCAGCACCAGCACCAACAACAAATTTAGAGGAGGACGACCGCCAGTTAGATGCTACAGATGCGGAGAGGAGGGACACATAAGTCCAAACTGTTCACAGCCTTCCAAGGTGTGTTTTAATTTTGGAAAAGATGGTCACATAGCCCGATTTTGTCCGGTAGCAAAGTCAAGTCCAACTGGGAAGACGGCACCAAAGGCGACTACGGACAAAACAAAGTCGGTGGTTCAAGGAAGGGCGCTTGTCGTGACTGGCCAAAACGCGAGAAACCCGAATGAGGTGATCACGGGTAAGCTAATCTTGAACTCTTATGAAGTTTATACCTTACTAGATACTGGTTCTACCCATTCTTTTATCTCTCCTGCTTGTGCTCAACATTTAAACTTGACTCTGGAGAAATTGGACTTTAACTTATCTGTTGAAACTCCATTGGGTGAAACCTTCGTTACATCTACAGTTTATAAATCTTGCTTGATCCAAGTTGGCACAATCACATTACCTGTTGATCTTATTTCTTTAAAGATACTTGCATTTGATATGATTTTAGGGATTGATTGGTTAACCACTCATCATGCCAAAATTGATTGTTTTCACAAGGTTGTTAGTTTTCATATTCCTAACCAACCTGTTATATGAATTCAAGCAACTAAACCACTAAAATTAATCACGGTCATATCAAGCCATAAAGCTATTCGTTTATTGAAAAACGGATGTCAAGCTTTCTTAGCCCATATTATGGACTTGAACAAAAACACGTCAGATTTGAATAATATTCATGTTGTTAATGAATTTCCTGACGTATTTCCTGAAGAACTTCCTGGTCTACCCCTAGAGCGTGACGTTGAATTCTTTATTGATCTTGAACCGGGTACAAAGCCCATTTCTAAAACCCCGTATCGAATGGCTCCTATTGAACTTCAGAAGTTAAAAGTCCAACTACAGGAATTGTTAGACATTGGTTTCATTCGTCCTAGTACATCTCCTTGGGGTGCTCCTGTTTTATTTGTAAAGAAGAAAGACGAGAGTATCCGACTTTGTATTGACTACCGAGAATTAAACCATGTCACCGTCAAGAATAGGTATCCACTACCTCGCATTGATGACCTGTTTGACCTATTTGACCTGTTAGTTTACTATCTTTGATTGTATCCATGTTTTGATTTTTATTTTTGAATTCTACTTCACACTTGGTTATTATGATGTATTATTGAATTTAAATAACCCGAAATACGAATCCCTAATATTTGTCCTTCTGTCTCACTGGATTCGTTCTCTAAAATGTTTTTTCATCATCCTCAGTCCTTAATGGTGATACTTGATGAATATCTTTGGCCTGTAGTGCAAAGATGAATGATTACCTGATGAATATCTTTGGCCCGTAGTGCAAAGATGAACAGGTGTTGAGATGAACATGACCAACTGGTGATACAAGTGAATATCTTTGGCCCGTAGTGTAAAGATTAATATTTGATGCAAGATGTGTATTGATTGATGTTACAGGGATAAAATATTGATGATGGACTTTTAAATTCATAGAGGATAGTAGATTTCATTCTCTACTTAACTCTTGTAATGAATTGTTGTTTCCGCTGCAGTTGTTGATCTAAAACTTGTTGTCTATCAGATTCTATCGATTTTTCCTCGTTGAAGATTAAGGATAATTTGTTGTATATTATCTTAGTCATAATATTCTTTATTGGGCTAGTTGAGCTCACCCTTTCCTTTTGTGTCCATTTTTCTTCTCGGGAGGTGAGAATTTAGCGAGAGACTAAATTTTAGTATGGAGTGATGATTCGGGATAGTTGTTTTAGTAGTCCTCACTATTTTGTAGAATAGTGCATCAATAATTGTAATGAGGACTTTATTTGGGTATGGATATTGTCTAGAAGACAATATTGTATTTAAACTCACAGATATGTGTTGTCAGATTTTACTTACACATTTGTAATAATGAAGTTATAGTTTTCTTTTACGCACTATGTATTTGGTGACTCAAATTTGGTGTTGTATACCTATTTTGGGGGCGTCACAAATCACATTGTCACATATGTCTAGCAGTCATTGGATCACAAACAAACACGTATACAGAAAATGTATATAAGTCCAAATCAATTTCTAAAACAATTTGGTGTACGAACGGCTTTATCGGGTAATTATCGAGTCAAAAACTCATTCCTATAGTTCAATATCCATTTAAATAACTTCAATATGAGTTATATTATTTTTAAATGACTTATAATAATTTTTAATCAATTATTATAATTTATCGTGATTTTTTAAACACCAGAATCATTATTAAATAATTTAAATATTAAATAATTCTATTATCATTACTATTTAATTAATATTAAACTATTAATGAAACCATTGCCAAAATATTAAAGTTATTTATAATAACTTAAAATACTTTTAAAGTACTAATATTACCCTTAAATGATTTTTTAAATAATTAAAATTATTTTTAAATAATTATCATTAACACTTAAATATTAATGCATTATCTATCAAAATATTAAAAGTCATTAATTATAACTTCAAATATTTTTAATTCATTTATATCCTTTTAAATGTTTTTAAATTAATAAAACTATTTTTAAACTATTTATTTAATATAATTAATAAATAAATCTAATATCATTAATATTAAATTACTAATAAAATTATCCTTTAAATATTAAAAGTTATATTTTATAACTTAAAATACTTGTATAATACATAAATAACTTTTATATGATTTTTAAATCATTAATTTTATTTTTCCATAATTTATTTAATACATTTATTAAATAAACTAATTATCATTAATATCAATTAATTAATGAAATTCATTACAAAATATTAAAAAGTCATTAAAATAACTTAAATATTTTATTATAACATATTATAATTTTAAATGATTTTTCAAGTATTAAAATGATTTTTAAATAATTTATTTAATATTATAATTAAATAAATTAAATACCATTAATATTGCAAAAATATTAAAAATTAATGAAATATATTCAAAATTATTAAAAATCAATTTTTAGGCTTTAAAATAATTTTTAGTAATTTATTTTGTATTTTTAATAATTAAAAACTATTTTGCTCTAATTATTTAATAAAATAATTAATTTTAGAAATAAAGTTTCGCTAAAGACTGCCTATAGCGACTTAACCGTCGCTATAGGTGTTCTTCATCAAACCCAGAACATTCATGTTAGTTATCGAGGTGGTATGTTTAACCGCATCCAAATCTTCGATCCAAAGGTTTCTGGGTTTGAAATTTAGTTAATATTGTAGTAATGATGTAGTAGTAGAACACTAAACAAGATCCATGGCCAGATCATTAAACAACCGAGAGATCTAAGCCACCAAAGTGGTTGTTAGAGGCTGTTCTTCATTCCTGGGTTTCCCAGAAATGAAGAACAGTTTGACTGCCCTACTTTGGGCTTCCACAACTTGTGATTCTGTTGATGTTTTAGTGATCTAGTGGTTCCAGTATATAGCCAACATACAAGACAACATATCTATTACATAAAAATAGCATAACAACAATAGATCAAGCAGATCTATGCTGGTCAAACCATGTCAGACGACATGTTCATGCGTTTTCTGGGATACCCAGAAAATAGCTTTCATGATCGTCTGACTTGGTTTGACCGTCCACTATGATCCACATGTTTGATGTTTAGGTGATTTTAAGGCATAAACATGTAGTCCATATACCAGACTACAACCTAGATGCAATAAACTAAACAAATAAACAACAAATAGTAAGATCAGAGGCCACAAAGTTCTTGTCAAACCATTATAGGCAAGATCTGGGTTACCCAGATTTTGTCCAGTCATGGTCGGTCAATGGGGTTTGACCACCTATATCATGCAATCTGTTCATGCTCTGACCTTGAATCAAGTTCCAAATGATAGACCACATAACATACTACAAATATCAACCTTTAATCAACAAAAATACATAAGAAACAAAGATCTATGAGGTCTGACATTCATTGTCATACCACTTTTTCAGCTTTTTTCTAGATTTATAAAAACATCAAATCTGAGCCTATAGATGTTATGGATTTAACATCTATCAACCCAGACCATCATTAGACACTATAAACAACATGTTTTAACATTAAATCACAACATTTAACATATCAATCAAAATCAGATTCTTAGTAGGGTTGTATACCTTTCTATGAAAAAATCTTGATTCACGGCTACTGATCTGTTAATGGAAGTAGTGGGGCTTGATTTAAGGACTGATATAACAATATATTTCGGAGGTTTGGGGCTGAGGGAGTATTGGTTGAGTGTTGTGATCAAATGAGCAAATATGAGCACTTTTCTCTCTCTTTGATCTTATATATTACTTGGATACAATGCATTTGGCTGGTGGATTGGCTGAGTTGTTGAGCTTTGTAGCACATGGCTAGTGTAGGGTTGGCCAACAACTCCTAATAGGGTAAATTCTACAAGTTAGCTTCAATAATGCAATGAGGGCAAAATGGTTTTTTGGCTAGCAATTTTAACGGCATGTTGGTAACTTAGCAAACCCTTAGGGTTTGACCCTTAGGGTTTAACCCTACGGTTCCATAAATTTTAATTTTTTTTCTAGGATTTCTAATTAGGCCAAAAATGTAAAATTTTAGTTTCTCAAAATTGAAAATTAGGGTTTCTAAATCATGTTTAATTTCCTAATTACATAGAACATGGTATTTTGGTTTAAGATTCACAAATTATAATTAAGATTACTAATTTAGTAACTAAAGGCTTACAATTGGTAATTATATTTTTTAATTTTAGGATTTAGGGTTCCTAATTTTGATAATTAGGTTTATCAATTTGCAATTAGGGTTTTCTAAGTAATAATTAGACTTTTCCTAATTAATATTTAGCTTTATAATTTAGCCATTAAGGTTCTAATTTAGTAATTAGGGTTTTTAATTACTAAATAGGGTTTCTAATAATAATTATGGTTTCTAATAATAATTAGGGTTTCCCTAATTATCATTAAATTCCATAATACTTAACCTTAATCATAATAACACAATTACAAAACATTCTCGAACTCATAATTGAGTTTCAAAATAGGGTTTAACAAAATAACACCAGGGTTTGATCATGATACAACATAATTGACCAACCATTATCGATCAACACATATAACAAATATTTATAGCACTGAAATAAAAATAATATTATATTATTATTCTCATTCATTGATCAAAATTCAAAATTAGGGTTTGAATTCCATATCTGATTTATCTTGCATAAATATCATTATTAATTAAGTTAAAATAATTAACTTAACAATCAACTAAAATTCATATAATAAAATAATTATTACAATAATTCCAATAATCCTTTCATATTTTATTTAAATAATATATAATCATATTTTCATGGAAAAATAAATAATAAACAAATGTTTTTACAGAAAATTAATTATAAAAATATAATTTATAATGGTCAATAATTCTAAGAAAATTATTTGAAATTATTTATGTAATAAATAAATTTAATTTATCACACATATATATACTTTACTTAGCACATATATTCCCACCATTAAAATAAATAAATAAATTATACGCAAAATTTTTGATTTAATTATATAAAAAATATCGGGTTGTTACACTCATGACCTGCTAGTCTGTCCAACATCTGATCAATGAACGGCAGTGGGAAGTGATCTTTCCTTGTAGCTTTATTAAGTGTGCGATAGTCCATGCAGACTCTCCACCCAGTTACTGTCCTCGTCGGTATCAATTCATTATTCTCATTAGAGACTACGGTCATTCCCCTTTTCTTCGATACACACTGTACCGGGCTCACCCACGAGCTGTCTGAGATCGAATATATAATTCCTGCGTCCAGCCATTTCAGATCTTCCTTCTTGACCACTTCCTTCATAATTGGATTAAGTCTCCATTGTTTCTCCATTGAAGGTTTACTATCATCTTCTAATAGGATCTTGTGCATACAGAATGATGGGCTGATTCCTTTAATATCTGCTATGGTCCATCCAATGGCTGATCTAAACTCTCTTAGAACTCTTAGCAACTTTTCTTCCTAGCAAGATGTTAGTGCAGAAGAAATAATAACAGGTCATTTTGAATTATCATTTAAAAATGCATACCTCAAGTGGTATGGAAGAAGATTCAATTCAAGTTCTGGAGGCATCTCAAGAGATGGCTTGAGTTTCACTGATGTCTCCCCAGAAATCATTAATGGATCGACAAGAGTCTTTAATTTTCTGAACTGTGGTGTTGTGTTAAGAATTTGAACAAATTCAGTAATCTCATCATCTTCTATCTCAGAATTTCCCAGAATAGCACTCTTCAAATGATCATTTTCCACCAAATTCTCTACTACATCTTTTAACATCTTGTCCACCATATCAATTCTGAAACATTCCTCTTCGTTTGTAGGAAACTTCATAGCCTTGAACATGTTGAAGGTGACTTCTTGATCATGAACCCTCATTGTCAATTCACCTTTCTGAACATCTATTTAGGTTCGTCCCATTGCTAAAAATGGTCTCCCAAGGATGATAGGTATACTTCTGTCTTCTTTATAATCCAAGATGATGAAATCAACTTGGAAGATGAATTTATCCACTTTAACCAACACATCTTCCACAATACCCCGTGGATAAGTAATGGACATGCCAACAAGCTGTAATAAAATGTTTATCAGCCTTGGAGCCGACAATCCCAACTGATTGAATACTGACAGTGGTGTCAAGTTGATGCTCACCCCTAAATCACACAAGCATTTATCAAAACACATCTTTCCTATTGAACAAGGTATTGTAAAGCTGCTCGGATCTTTTAGCTTCGGAGGTAACTTGCGTTGAAGCGCTGCACTACATTCCTCAGTCAAGGCTACTGTTTCAAAATCTTCTAGCCTTTTCTTCCTTGGCAAGATACCCTTCATAAACTTTTCATAACTTCATATCTGTTCCAATGCCTCTGCGAAAGGTATATTAATCTATAGCTTTTTGAACACCTCCAAAAACTTGTTGAATTGCTTGTCTTCCCTTTGTTTCTGTAATCTCTGTAGATATGGAACAGGGAGATGAACAATTGGTGGCTTTGTCACTGGTTTCTCAGTTGACTTTTTACTATTTTTCTCCATTTCCCTCTGTTTAGAACCTTCTTGAACCAAACTATCATCAGAAAACTTTTCAACATCGCACGGCCGTGCGTCTTCCCTTTGTAATTGTGGTGCGGGCGGGCCATCCTGCAATCCTGTAGGCTGCTTCCCTGATCTTAAGGTAATGGCCTAACATTTTTCTTTACCCTCTCTTCTTGGATTAGCTTCTGTTGTATTTGGAAAGGTCCCTTGTGGTCTGTTATTGAGCATACTGGCCATTTGACCCATCTCTCCAAATTTTTGATAGCCACTGCTTAGCTCTTGATCATTACCTCGGTATTTGCCATGTATTTCATTATCATCTCCTCCATTTCTGACTTCTTTTCTTGCTGAGGTGTAGGTGGTGGATGATGTTGTGGTTTTTGTTAAAATCCAGAAGGGTAGGGTGGTTTTGGTGCATACTGATGACGAGATTATTATGACTGAAACTGATGTTGTGGTTGAAACTGTTGATTTTAATTGTTTGCCCAGCTAAAATTGGGATGACTGCGATTGTTGGGGTTGTAGGAATTCTGGAACTGATTCTAATTCTTCTAATAGTTGCTTACATACTGTATAGATTCTAAACTGATAGCACACTGATCGGTTGAATGTGAACCCGCATATATTTCACACAAAAAAGCCACTGTCTTCACTTTACTTTCTGCCAACGAATAAATCTTCTTTGCCATAGATGCCATCTGAGCTGACAACTGTGTGATAACATCCACCTTTAACAATCCCGCAACTTTTGGTTGTGACATCTTGGCCATAGGATTTTGAAAGTCATTTGCTGCCATAGTCTCTATAAGATTATAAGCCTCTTCATAACTTTTACCCCATAAGGCTCCACCTGCAGCTGCATCTATAATTAGCTTTGCTTGCCATCCCAGTCCATTATAAAAAGTATTAATCACCATCAAATTTGGCATTCCCTGGTGGGGGCATTTACTTAGCATCTCTTTATAGTGTTCCCATGCTTCGTACAATGATTCACCCTGCTGTTGTTCAAACTAGAAAATTGTTGTACTCATTTTTTGCAGTCTTAGCCATTGGAAAAAATTTGGCTAAAAACTTTTGTGCTAAGTCTTCCCATGTGGTAATAGAGCCTGATGACAAAGAGTGAAGCCAACTTCTATCCTTGTCCCGTAAAGAGAATGGAAACAGTCTGAGCCTGATTGCATCTTCTGACACCCCATTATACTTGAAAGTGTCACATATCTCTATGAAGCTTAATAAGTGCTTGTTCGGGTCATCTGTAGCAGCACCCCCAAATTTTACCGAATTCTGCACCATTTGTATAGTGCCCGACTTTATCTCAAAAGTGTTGGCTGCTATAGCTAGCCTCACGATGCTCGACTGTAACCCATTTATATTCGACATTGAGTAATCTCTTAAGGCCTTATGTTCCTCTCTTTGCTCTTCTGTTGCCATATTGGATGTTGAAATTTCAAAATCTAGTTGTATACTCCTGTATACTCTCGTTTTCCAACCTCTGCCGTTGATGTTGTCTTGTACATGCACCAATTCAGAGTTTGTCAATCGTGTGTGCATAAAATGTATACAAGTACTTGAAATACAAACAAAAATAAAATAGAAATAAGATAAGAATAGATTTGTTTAAGTCACACAAATTTAGCTTTAGTTGATGACGACAATATTAAAAATAAACCTATTTCCCCGGCAACGGCGCCAAAAACTTGTTGCCTCCTTTTTAGTTAACAAAAATGGACTCTAACTCATGCAAGTATGCATGGGTCAACAAGTAGTACAGAGTAAAAAAAGTATCGATCCATAGAGAAAGGTGATAAATCTAAATTATCATGCAACAACTTAATCACTATTTCTATATGCTCAAACTATCAATCAATAAATGAATTTATAATTAAATTAATTATCAACATAATAAATAAATATTATTAAGAGGCGGTAAACAAATTTGGAAAGATATGTGATTCTAACATCATCTAATGCTTCATCTAAAATGTATGCTTCATGTTATGTTTACTTATTAAATATGGAAAGCTAGTCGAGAGCACATAAGTGAAACACAACCATTTTTCAATGAACTATGCCCAATTTACATAAAATCCACAATTGATAGAATTCATGCAAGAATCACAATTATTAAACTCGATATATTTCTATGTGAATTTAAAGCAAATATGATTTAAGTTCAAAGTCTCTTAATGACTACAAATGGTGAAATGGTATATGCCTATTCGAGTCACGAATCACAAAGCCTAACACACATATGCTTTATAAACATATGCCATTATAGTCTAATCTATACTTATATTTCATTTTTCAAATCCATACAAACAATTATTGTGAATGGTGATTAAGCATTTATACATTAAACACAACCATAATGGGCAATCCAATATTAAATAATCAACATTACAATCAGACATACATATATAAACTACACATTAGAATCCATTAGAATCCCATAATGGAATTTACTTCATTTCTGAACCAAAAGCTATTATGGGATTGAAGTAAACCATTAAAATAAGAAAAGTAAACAAGAGTATTGAAAAAAATAAGAGAATAAAATCTGTAAATTCCTACTGCAATTTCTGTTTCCAGGCTTGTCCAATTCACTAAAAATCTCCAGAAATGAAAACTATATTTATTGAGTAATCTAGAATAAGAGAAGAGCTAAATATAGAAATCCCATGCTTAAACCCTCTCTAAAGTAGTCTAAACCTAAGAGCAATAATAATAATAATACTAAAAACACGTACTGGTACCAATCATATCATCTCAGATGAGCAAAACATGCTCAAATTCAAATTACAAAAAGTCAACATTTTTTAACTGAATAAGATTTGCGCGGCCGCGCAGTATAACACTGCAAATCGAGTGAAGGCGCGCTTTGAGATTCTCTGGCGTATGCATGGCGCGGGCGCGCCATATCCCTTCAATACTAAAGTATGCGGCCGCATGGTGTGAATTTCTCGTACAGATTCTCTTTTGTGCCATATGATAAGGTGATAAAAAAGTGTAAGCGGTAGCAATACCTTCTTCTTCTTTTCTGCTGTTTGCTTGCTACTTAATCCTTCTTTTCTTCACTTCACCATGTTAATAACCCTCTAGGTGTTCTCCTCATTTGATGTACTCTAGTTGCTCTTCATTCTAGTTCAATTCCATCATGCCATGTTAATGTCATTCCATGCCTTTCCTTGCCATTCCATGCCTTAAGTTGTTATAAGAGTTCCAGCTATGCACACTATAAAATAGACACAAAAAGCAAATAAAACATACTAAAAATACTTGAGTTGAGCACAATTCTAGTGAGTTGGTAACCAATAAGTAGGTATAAAACCTACTTATCAATTTTATTTAATTATATATTTTTTGATTCTTAAATGCACAACTCCAAATAATGCAAATTAGAAACTCCTTTCTAATTTCATTCTGCCTTGGCTAAGGATTCCTGTGTTGTCATTTATCAAATCACATAGTACATTTCTCTTCTTTTTGCTAGAAGTGGTAGATTTTTTATTGATCATACATTACCTCCATGCACAACTTATTATACCCAAGCATACCCTTTGATATACCCTAAGGGTCTTAAGGAATAAGTCAAAATATAACTCATCATACACAAGATACTATGATGATCTAAAGTCCAAGTATCACTTGTAGTACTATCACTACAAAAATTCCTATTAACAGACAAGTAAAACTCCATTAGGTATTCCTTAGCGAGCCACGTTCAGTGAACTTATTCTCCAATAAGCACCTACATACTTGTTTTAGTGTCTCCACACAAATGATCATGAGATCAATTGTAAGACCCCAACTTTTTGTGAATAAAGATTTAATTTTCTCTAAATGTTATTTTGAATAACAAGGTATGGATTTGATATAATAGTTATGGATGATATGTGCCTATTTTGCAAAGTAAGTAAGTGGTCATAAAATATCCGCTCGGTTAGGGAATATTCTTTTTATCGAGGAATATTCATACAATGACACAATCATTGGTGGACCCCACAACGACATAACCGTCAAATATAGAAAGCGATATAAATAAATTAATGGCAAAACTTTTACCGTTAACTGTGGAAATTGCCTGTGATAAAAGTACAGTAATACACGTGGTGTCTCAGTAGCACACGGTATTGTACAATATCTCTAATTATTGATGCTTACTTAAGAAGTCACTCAGTTTTATTCAATTATTGCCACAATAGTTGTTGCATAGTATCTCATATTACTGATTCAATTATTATCACAGTATCATCTGCACAATATTTTATATTATTAAATCAATAATTGAGACATTGGTATAATCATTGTGACACCCTCAAAATAGGTATACATCACCCATCTTGAGTCGCCAAATACATGGTACAGAATTCAAATATAAACTTAAAACTTAAGGGTTGAGTATATTGATTTTCGACAATACGATTATCGTACTAGTGTTATACGGAAAGAATACGTGGATTGTACGTATAAAATACGATTAGTATTATGGAATTAAGTTAAGACTTAATGATAATTCATTTGAGTTGGATTATGTTTAGTTCAATCATTTGTATAGGCAATCCCAATAAATTAATGTGTTAAGCCCAAGTCAAGGCCTAATATTAGATTTTTTAAGCCCAATGCATGAAAACTGAACCGTGGATCAAACTGGCGGGTCACCGAATGGGTAAAACCCATGGCGCAACCCATGGGGATGACCCATGGGCATGGTGGGCTGGCCCTTGGTGTGCAAGGCAAGCATATGACTTGGTCACCAAGTATTTTACTTGGTGACAAAGTGTGTAATAGTAAGGAGGTGATGGTGTATTGACCAAATTTCCCTCCATTTCATTTGCCTATAAATAGAAAGTTAAAGTTGGTCTTTTGTGAGTTTTTCAAATTTTCAACCTAGATTTTGAGAGAGAGAAAGAGCTAGACTCAACTAAAAGTTTTACTTTGAAGCTTTGTTTGAGAGTTTGTCAAGATTACCTAAGAGTTCTTAAGGTAATATTCCTTAATTCTAATTCCATCTCTTTTGGTTTTCTTTTAGTATGGAGAATCGTAAATGGGTGGTGTATGTCTAGTATGGTGTAATAAGGATGACTTGTTATAGATTCAATCTCTATAAGTCATGAAATCATAGAAATCATAAGGTGTGTTATAGCTTAAAATCATGAAAATATTGATTGTTGAGATTGATTGTTGATAAATAATTGAACTCCATCAATACGTAAATATGTGCATCTTGCTTGGTTAAGATGTAGATATGAAGTCCATGGAGTATTGTGACGCCCCCAAAATAGGTATACAATACCCATTCTGAGTCGCCAAATACATGGTAGAAAAAGCAAACTACAACTTCAATAATACAATTGCCGTGCAAAATACGACAACACATACTGTGAGTTTAAATACAAATATTGTCTTCTAGACAATATGCACACCCAAATAAGTCCTCATTACAATTATTCATACACTATTTTATAGAAATAGTGAGGACAGCTAAAACATCTTTCTAGAACCATCATTCCATACCCAGGCTCGATCCTACTATGTTCTCACCTCCCGAGAAAAAATGGAACAAAAAGGAAAAGGGTGAGCTCAACTAGCCCAAAGAAAAGAATATTATGACTAAGATAATATACAACAAATTATCATTAGTCTTCAATAGGGAAAAATCTGATAGAATATAATAGACAACAAGTTTTAGATCAACAAACACAGCGGAAACAACAATCCATTAGAAGAGTCACGTAGAGAATGAATTCTACCATCTTCTAAGATTTAAGAGTCCATCATCAATATTTTATCCCTATAACATCAATCAATATATATCTTTTAATCAAATATTCATCTTTGCACTACAGGCCAAAGATATTCATCAAGTATCACTAGTTGGTCATGTTCATCTCAACACCTGTTCACCTTTGCACTACGGGACAAAGATATTCACTAATCATTCATCTTTGCACTACATGCCAAAGATATTCAGTAATATCATCATTTAGGACTGAGGATGATGAAAAATATTTTAAAGAAAACGAATCCAGTGAGACAGAAGGACAAATATTAGGGATTCGTATAACAGTTTTATCCAAGATCAATAATACTCTATAATAACCAATTTTGAAGCAGAATTCAAAAATAACGATAAAAACATGGATACAATCAAAGATAGTAGCCAAAATAGACATCCTGGATAAAAAGGAAAATTTTTATTTTTCGGTGAATAGTGCCGTATACGTGAATAGTGCCGTATACGTGAATAGTAACCCCGACACAAAAAGTTCCAAATTTGATTAAAAAGTTCACCAATATTCCGACATAATGATATTGAAGAAAATAATATCATTTAAGAAGAAAATAACATCCCTGATCACAAAATAACCGTACTCCTGACTGAATTTCGGGTATAGTGCTGACAAAACTTGCACCATATAGCAACACTCAAAGTATCAAAATACTCACAAGAATACGCTCGATAATCTAGAGAGAAAGAAAACTTGTTTCTAGTGTGATTTTCAATTCTAAACTAGGCGTCTATTTATAGGAAAATGCTAAAACGCCAAAGGAAACTAAATAATAAAATAATATTATTATTAATTATAATTCCTAAGCATGCTATGAATTTTTGGGCAGCCATGTTGGAAGAATTCAGCAGCCCATGTGTGTATTCCACCAACCAAAAGTGGGTCCCCCCATAAATTTAATAAAAATTCATTTTATTTATCGAAATTTCAATAATTCATAGAAAATAGCTTGTTTATCAGAAAAATACGAATTTTATGTCCATTCTGCTTGAAATCGAATTCTCTACAACTTTAGAGAAGAAAGTTTTTTCAAATTCCCAACAGAAAATATCCAAAATCCACAAACGGATGATTTTTAATACCTCCACTTTGACAAAATACTGATAAAACACCTCAACATTAATTCCTTCATTAATAACCACATAAATAAATTCATCATTTATATCCACATCAAATAAATATTTTCTTATCATATAAATGAATAATTAATTATTCATAAATAATATTACAGAATCACAATTATAACAACCAGACCGTTCCTAGGAAAGAGGAGGCTTTTCAATAAGGATTTCTCCTTACTGGCGCGCAATTAGGTGACCAAACCTCTCCTTAGACAGAAATTTCTAGACATTGCAAATAATGTTATCTAATAATATTATTAAAATAATATGAATTATTGATCTGATAATGGAAAATACTTTGCAGTGACAATTATTGAAACAACAATAATATAAACTATCAACGCAACAATTATTGAATCAATAAAATAAAATATTGAACAGTAACTATTGTAACAATTATTGAGTAGTGTCTTCTTACGTACAAATCAATAATTCAATAATACTGTGCAATACTGTGTGCTACTATGCCACCACACGTATTACTGTATTTTAACCACCAGGTATTCCAATAGTGTTAACGGTAATAACTACACCGTTATTTATAAAAACTCATACTTTGTTGTTTTCTTCATCCGACAGTTATTCTGTTATGAGCCCCACGAATGGCTGCGCCGTCGTATGAATATTCCCCGACAAAAAGAATATTCCACAACCAAAAGAATATTCCCCGACAAAAATGAATATTTTATAACCACTTGCTTATTTTGCAAAATTTGCACATTTCACCCATAACCAAATCATTATATCAAATTAACACCTTATTAATTTAGAATAATGAATAGAGAAAATTCAATTTTATTTATAATAAGTTGGGGTCTTACAACCTCCCCTCCTTATAAAATTTCGTCCTCTAAGTTGACGTACGTACCTGGTGTTTCGAACAGGTGAGGGTACCTCGCTTTCATTTCTGATTCCAACTCCCATGTCATTTCCTCCATTGCATGGTTTCTCCACAAAACCTTGACTTGTGGTATAACCTTGGAGCGTAAGACATGTTCTTTTCTATCCAAGATCTTAACAGGTACCTCCTCGTACGTTAAATCTTTGGCTATCTCGACTGGTTCTAACTCAATAATATGGTTCGGGTCTTTTACATATTTATGAAGCATAGATATGTGAAAAACATTATGAACACGAGACATGCTTGGAGGTAATGAGAGTCTATAGGCCACATTTCCTATTCGGTCAAGAATCTCAAATGGACCAACAAATCTTGGATTGAGCTTTCCTCTCTTTCCGAATCTTGTAACTCCCTTCCATGGAACAACACGTAACCGTACATGATCCCCAATATTAAATTCCACGTCCTTTCGATGAAGATCAGCATAACTCTTTTGTCAATCTTGTGAGGTTTGAATACGTTGTCGAATCATTTTGATCATTTCTATAGTCATGCTTACTAATTCTGGTCCCAACAACGTTGCTTCTCCCACCTCGTCCCAATTATCTTTGGAGAACGACACTTTAAATCCATACAACGCCTCGAATGGAGCCATGCCTATACTTGCTTGATAAGCTTTGTTGTTGTAGGAGAATTCCACCGATTGGCAAGTACTTATCCCAACTTCCTTTAAAATCTAGAACACACGAGTCTTAATAGATCTTGAGGGTTTGAATAGTCCTCTCTCGATTGTCCGTCCATTTGAGGATGGTATCTTTGATCCCAATCGTAAATTCGTGCCCATAGCTTTCGGCAAGCTAACCCAAAATATTGAAGTGAATCTTGGGTTACGATCCAAAACTATGGATACTAGCATGCCATGCAATCTCACAATCTCATTCACGTACATACGAGTAAGACGTTCAAGGGAATAAGTTTCACGTATCGACAAGAAATGAGCGGACTTGGTTAATCTATCAACAATAACCCAAATTGCATCTATGCCTTGAGAAACTTTGGGAAGACCTGTAACAAAATCCATGGTAATGTGTTCCCACTTCCATTTCAGAATCTCAAGTGGTTGCAATGGACCTTTTGGTACTTGATGCTCCGCCTTTACACGTTGACAAGTTAAACACCTCGAGATAAACTTCGCGATCTCTCTATTCATATTTTTCCACCAAAATGTATGTCGAATATCATGATACATTTTGGTAGTCCTAGGATGGATTGCAAATGGGGTGTTGTGTGCCTCCATCATGATTCTATGCTTTAAGTCAGAATCGTTAGGAACACAAAGTTTAGAGTTGACTCGAAGTATTCCTTCTTCATCGATTCTTGCTTCTGGAATAGCACCTTCTTGCACTTTCTTCTTCATACGCATCAGTCCCAGGTCCGTAGCTTGAGCAGCTTTAACTTTGTAGATTAAAGTCGGTTCTACTCGTATATTCGCCATCATCACGTGGGTCCCTGGAGTTTTTAACTCTATCTCCATCCTTTGTAAGTCATACAAAATGGGTCTTTGCGTTGACAATATCGCACTCGTACTTGAATATGATCTTCTACTCAATGCGTCATCTACTACGTTTGCTTTTCCAGGATGATATTATATAGTGTGATCGTAATCTTTCAACAGCTCAAGCCAACGTCGTTGCCGCATATTGAGTTCTTTTTGGGTGAAGAAATATTTGAGGCTTTTATTGTCCGTATAAATCTCCACTTTCTCCCCATACAAGTAGTGTCTCCAGATTTTTAACGCAAAAATGACTGCTACCAACTCTAAATCATGAGTACGATAATTCCTCTCATATTCTTTAAGTTGTCGCGAGGCATAGGCTATGACTTTCCCATGTTGCATGAGAACACATCCTAACCCTTTCCCTGAAGCATCACTGTAGATAACAAATCCATCCAGAACCGGATGGTATTGCGAGCAGTCTTGAAATGAGTCTCCTCTTGAGCTCTTGGAAACTCTTCTTGCATTCCTCGCTCCATATGAATTTTTTATCTTTCCGAGTCAGCTGAGTTAACAGAGTAGCGATTCGAGAAAATGCTTCCACGAATCTCCGATAATAACCAGCTAAGCCCAAAAGCTACGCACTTGGTCCACGACTTGGGTTGCTCCCAACTTTGTATTGCTTGATCTTATTTGGGTCGATAGATACTCCATGTTTTGACACCACGTGCCCAAGGAATGCTACTTCCTCAAGCGAAACTCGCATTTCTTGACTTGGCATATAGCTTGTTTTCACGAAGCCTTTCAAGTATCGACTTCAAATGGTGCTCATGATCTTCACGCTTTTGGAATAGATGAGGATGTCATCAATAAAGACAACAATGAACCCATCCAAATATTCCTTGAATACTCGGTTCATCATATCCATGAAAGCGGCGGGGAGCATTAGTCAATCCAAAAGACATGACTAAGAATTAATAATGCCCGTCTGGGAGTTACGAAGGCGCTCTTTGGAATATCCTCGGTTTTAATCTTGAAATGATGATATCGAACAAAGATCGATATTTGAAAAGAATTGTGCTCCTTATGGCGGTCGAGCAGGTCATCAATGCGAGGTAGCGGATACCTATTATTGATGGTGACATGGTTTAATTCTCAGTAGTCAATACAAAATCGCATACTCCGTCTTTCTTCTTTACTGAATAAAAAGCAGGAGCACCTCGAGGAGATGTCTTAGGGCAGAATGAAACCGAGATGTCTAATAACTCCTATAGTTGGACTTTTAACTCCACGAAGTTCAATAGGAGCCATTCGATATGGGGTTTTAGAAATGGGTTTTGTACGGTTCAAAAGTCAATAAAGAATTTAACATAACGTTACGGGGTGAGCAGGAAGTTCTTCAGGAAATACCTCAGAAAATTCTCTAACAACAGAAATATTATCCAAATTTGACTTGTCTTTATTCAAATCTATAACATGGGCTAAGAAAGCTTGGCATCCATTTTTTAATAAACGAATAGCTTTGTGGCTTGATATGATAGTGACTGATTTTAGTGGTTTAGTTGTTTGAATTTGTATGACAGGTTGGTTAGGAATATGAAAACTTACAACCTTACGAAAACAATCAATTTTGGCATGATAAGTGGTTAACCAATCAATTCCTAAAATCACATCAAAAGCAAGTATCTTTAAAAAAATAAGATCAATAGGTAATGTGATTGTGCCAACTTGGATCAAGCAAGATTTATAAACTGTAGATGTAACGAAGGTATCACCCAACGGAGTTTCAACAGATAAATCAAAGTCTAATTTCTCCAGAGTCAAGTTTAAACGTTGAGCACAAGCAGGAGAGATAAAAGAATGGGTAGAACCGGTATCTAGTAAGGTATAAACTTCGCAAGAATTTAAGATTAGCTTACCCGTGATCACCTCGTTCGGGTTCCTCACGTTTTGGCCAGTCACAACAAATGCTCTTCCAGGAACCGTTGATTTTGACTTATCCGGGACAGCCCTTGGAGTCACCATCCCCGCTGAACTTGGTTTCGCTATAGTACAATCTCGAGTGATATGTCCTTCTTTTCCACAATTATAACATACCTTGGATTGTTGTGGGCAGTTTGGACTGATATGTCCCTCTTTCCTACATTTGTAACATCTAACTGACGGTCGTTCTCCTCCCCTAGAATTTGTTGTTGGTCTTTGGTCTTTGCTTTCTTTGATGTCTTCCGTCGTTGTTGAATCTCCTCTTTCTAAAATTTCCACTTGACTCACCTCTCCTATTATCATGGCCATGATTACTACCCGAGTGGTTCTGGCCTTTGTCAAGTATTTTTCCTCTCTCATTGGTTATCATCGTTACGATGGTCTTGTCACCACAGTATGACCACGGTTGTGATCCCTCGGTTGAGTATACTCATTATCTTTCTCTAATAATTGAGCCTTTATTGACAACATCTGAATCTGAGAGAAAATTTATGAGAGATAAGGTATTGTGAATCTCAAGTTTTAGACCTCTCGAAACATCCGCGTCATCGTTCCTCATTCTCTACCAAATGAGGTGCAAACACGATAACTCATGAACTTAGCCTCGTCTTTGAGACACATGCGTCATGTTTTTCTGTTCCAGTATAATAAACTCTACCTCCTTCATATGACGAATACTTTCTAGAAAGTACTTGTCATTGAATAGTTTCTGAAATCTTTCCCAAGACATCTTAAGTGCGGCTGGCTGGGTACGCTTCATGGTTTCCCACCAGTAATCTGCCTCACCACGGAACATAAATGTGGCGAATGGAACCTTTTGCTCCCCTGTGCATCCCAAGACATCGAATATCTTGGTAATTTGCTTGACCCGTGTTTCCGCCTTAATCGGATCGGGATTTCCCCAGAAATCTGGTGGTCCCAACTCCTTGAATTGCTTGGCTGTGACAGACCGCGCGTTGCCATCATTTGCACCCGTATTTTGTACACGAGTCTCCCTCGTCTGATTTTGCATGAACTACAAAAAGCTTCTAAACATCCCATCATTCATCGTTTGCTCGGTAGCGTTGTTTACGGGAGGAATATTGTCTTCTGTTGCACGTTCTTACGGTTTTGTGACTAAAGGTTGTTCCACGGTCTCATACACTCCATTGTTAACGTTCTCGTGACCATTCTTAAATCTTGCCATAAAACAAGGGTTAATTAAACAAATTAACATATCACATAATATCCTATATTATGACCAATCAAACAAATAAGCTTAGATAGGACACACTAGCGAAGGGATTTACTCATCTCTCCCTCTGGTTCTATTCACGATCTCACTTGGAGACCATATCCTAAGCTTTGATACCAACTGTGGCGCCCCCAAAATAGGTATACAACACCCATTACGAGTCGCCAAATACATGGTACAAAAAGCAAACTACAACTTCAATAATACAATTATAAATGCAAAATACGACAACACATCTTTGTGAGTTTAAATACAAATATTTTCTTCTAGACAATATGCACACCCAAATAAGTCCTCATTACAATTATTCATACACTATTTTATAGAAATAGTGAGGACAAATTAAAACAACTTTCTAGAACCATCATTCCATACCCAGACTCGATCCTCGCTATGTTCTCACCTCCACGAGAAGAAAAATAGAACAAAAAGGAAAGGGTGAGCTCAACTAGCCCATAAAGAATATTATGACTAAGATAATATACAATAAATTATCATTAGTCTTCAACGAGGAAAAATCGATAGAATATAATAGACAACAAGTTTTAGATCAACAAACACAACGGAAACAACAATCCATTAGAAGAGTCACGTAGAGAATGAATTCTACTATCTTCTAAGATTTAAGAGTCCATCATCAATATTTTATCCCTATAACATCAATCAATATAGATCTTTTAATCAAATATTCAACTTTTACTTTCTGAACCAAAGATATTCATCAAATATCACCAGTTGGTCATATTCATCTCAACACTGTTCACCTTTGCACTACGGGCCAAAGATATTCACTAATCATTCATCTTTTCACTACAGGCCAAAGATATTCAGTAATATCATCATTTAGGACTGAGGATGATGAAAAATATTTTAAAGAAAATGAATCCAGTGAGACAGAAGGACAAATATTAGGGATTAAGTATAACGATTTTATCCAAGATCAATAATACTCTATAATAACCAATTTTGAAGCGAATTCAAAATAACGATCAAAACATGGATACAATCAAAGATAGTAGCTAAAATAGACATCTTGGACAAAAAGGAAAATTTTTATTTTTCTATGAATAGTCTTAATATCGTGAATAGTCTTAGAATCGTGAATAGTAACCCCACACAAAAAAGTTCCAAATTTGATTAAAAAGTTCACCAATATTCCTAAAGCATAATGATATTGAAGAAAATAATATTATTTAAGAAGAAAATAACATCCTTACCTCAAAATAACCGTACTTCTTCTTTGAATTTGGGTATAGTCTTTGACAAAACTTGCAATAGTATAGCAACACTCAAAGTATCAAAATAATCACAAGAATAAACTCGATAATCTAGAGAAAAGAATACTTATTTACGGTGTGATTTTCAATTCTAACCTAAGCGTCTATTTATAGGAAAATCTTTAGAAACGCATGAAAGTAGACTAAATAATAAAATAATATTATTATTAATTACAATTCCTACGCATGCTATGAATTTTTGGGCAACCATGTTGGAAGAATTAAATGACCCATGTGTATATTCCACCAACCAAAAGTGGGTCCCCCCATAAATTTAATAAAAAATCATTTTATTTATCGAAACTTCAATAATTCATAGAAAATAGTCCGTTTATTAGAAAAATACGAATTTTATGTCCATTACTTTGAAATCAATTCTCTACAACTTTGCGAAGAAAGTTTTCCAAATTCCCAAATGAAAAATATCCAAAATCCACAAACGGATGATTTTAATACCTCCACTTTGACAAAATACTGATAAAACACCTCAACATTAATTCCTTCATTAATAACCACATAAATAAATTCATCATTTATATTCACATCAAATAAATATTTTCTTATCATATAAATCAATAATTAATTATTCATAAATAATATTAGAATCACAATTATAATGACAGAAGTAGTTCCTGAGGAAGAGGGGCTTTCAATATGGATTTCTCTCTATCGATGTGCAATTAGGTGACCAAACCTCTCCTTAGATGAACTTTCTAGACATTGCCAATAATGTTATCTAATAATATTATTCAAATAATATGAATTATTGATCGATAATAGAAAATATTGTGCGGTGACATTTATTGAAACAACAATAATATAAACTATCAACGCAGCAATTATTGAATCAATAAAATAAAATATTGAACGGTAACTACTGTAATAATTATTGAGTAGTGCCTTCTTCTACGTCTGAATCAATAATTCAATAATAATGTGTGCAATATCGTGTCTTCTTTGTGCCACCACGCAGCGTTATTCGTATTTTAACCACCGGTATTCCAACGGTGTTAGCAGTAACAACTACTGTAGTTATTTATAAAAACTCATACTTTGTCGTTTTCTTCATCCAACAGTTATTCTGTTATGAGCCCCACGAATGGCTGCGCCATCGTACGAATATTCCCCGACAAAAAGAATATTCCACGACCAAAAGAATATTCCCCGACAAAAATGAATATTTTATAACCACTTGCTTATTTTACAAAATTTGCACATTTCACCCATAACCAAATCATTAAATTAAATTAACGCCTTATTAATTTAGAATAATGAATAGAGAAAATTCAATTTTATTTATAATAAGTTGGGCTCTTACAAAACCAGATAAGTGTTTTTAAGTGTCGGCACCATACAATACACACGATGTGCATGTAATTAACTACTAGAATGTGGCGTCAATGGCGCGCCATCGATAGAAGGAAGTCTCGCCATATCTTGGCCGAGACCGAAGGAAGCTGAGTCGCTAATCTGGCGTCATGACGCCTTGATCTTGTACTAAAATGTCACTTGCCTTGTGTGCAGGTGTAAATTAATTGTTGAATGACTTAGGTTTTGAACTTCAATTGTTTATAGACCTGTAAGAGTAAAGTTTATGCACTTCATAAGTGTATTAAAACTATTCCTATACTACCTATACTAATGTATAGGGTATTGAAACTTAGGAATTGAATGCATGTTAGTAATTTATGAATGAAGTTCATAAAGTGTTATCAATGAACCGTTATCAATGAACGATGTTGGTATTTCACTAACAATGATAGAGTCCGATTAATAACGTAAGTTGGTTAATAAGCCGGAACGAAGGGTAATGAGTCAAATTGACTTTAGTAATGATATTAAGTTAATAAAGACATAGAAGATAAAGAAGTTGGTAGGAACAATGTGAACAATTATTTGATAGCTAATTACAGTGTGCTATGTGAATATATCATGTAGATTTTGTAAAGGCTGTGGTCAGGCGATTAAGTTATTTGAAGACACTGAAAGGCAAGTTTTCTTAACGCTTGTCTAACTTTTAAGTTAGTCAAGTTTTATGTGATTCGTTGTACTGAATTGCATGACTGATTTTAAAGAAAGGGTCAATGTCAGATTTAACTCGGTTAGACTAATCGTAAGATATAGATTGATTTATATTCATATCTTTCTATATAGAAATGTTAACACTATCCTATGCAAAGTAATTGGTACGGATGTGAAGGTAAGGTTTGTCTATGAACAAAAAAAGGTATTTTTCATCGATTATTCGATGGGCACGCGAGTTTGCCAAAACTTAAACGTAAATACGTTTAAAGAATGAGTGTTGATAAACATAGAGTACTATAGGCTGATCACCTAGAAGTACTCGTATGTAATGCGGATGTACAACCTTAGTGCTCTGATATCCTTTTAAAGTATGAAAATAGAAAGCTATTGTTCATGGTCTATCGACCGGTTCAGAATTCCTAATCTACTCTATACATTGGGAATTGATGTTATGAAATGTTAAAGTATTATTGTTTAATAATACTTCATAACTATTTGTTCAGTTATGTATGAATTGTTATATAATTCACGAATGTGGTATTACTGTTATCCTTTATTAAACTTGTTGAGCTGTTATGCTCACTTCTTGCGTGAATTATATGATTGCAGTTAAGGATGAACGTACTGAGAATGCTAAGAGAGATAAGGGCAAGGCTAAGATGGATACTTAACCATCGTGTAATAGACTAGTATGCTTGTATGTATTATACATTATGAACAATGAACTATGTAATCGGTTTATGAACGTGGGAAGTATTATACTTTGATTGTAATAAGAAGATAGTAATTACATTAATGATGTTGTATTTCAATGGAATGATTGTATAGTTATGAGTACAATGTAGCACCATATGTCGGGTTGGAAGATATCCAAATTTGGGGGCGTCACAGGTTGGTATCAAAGAATTAGGTTATAAAACTTAAGGGGGGAAGAACCTTTGGCTAATAATCTCGTAAGAAAGGTAAACTCCGAAGAATGAAATTCAAGTAAATTGGATTAATGAGGTATTGAGATAACTCAGTACCGAAAGATTTAAAAGATGAAAATTAATCTTAAATAAATTAAATGTGATTTGTGCTTATATATTATGTATTATGTACTAATCAACGTGTTATGTGTTTTGTAGATGTCAAACGATAGCTTGATGTTTAGAGACGTTGAAGTGATAAGTGACGATTCAGTGAACCAAGTAGAGATTGTACCAATGCCAGTGGCGGAGGTACCGTTAGTGGTTCTAGAAGACTCAGACATTGAGGAGTACATCTCTGAGGAGGAATACTCTGAGGAGACAATGGGGATAACATCATATCTTAACATGATGATTGACGTAGAGGAGGAGATGGAGGTGACATCGATTAATACAGTGGTGCCTACTCAGGAGCCAACACCTCCGGATGCAAATTGATCATTGTATCTGGCTGTGTTGGATAGGAATGTGCAACTGCGCACTGTAGTGCAAACACAGAACGAGTAGATAACCGCCTTATATGAGGCGAAAGAATCTGAAGAGGCAGATTTTGAGTCAGAGCACGACGAGAAAGTGCTTATGACAGATAAGGCACGGGATTATAAGGAAGAGGTCGTAAAGCTTTGAAAGAAACTGGTTAAAAAAGACCAGAAAATAGCTAGGATGTCTTACATCCACGAATGCGCTCATGAGGATTTCAAGCTGAAAATTGCTTGTTATTCCATTGAGTCCGGGCAGACTCGACACGCCATAAGTCGAGATACTGTGTCGATACTGGCAAGTCAGAAATATGAGAATGTCGTACGACAGTGTTAGGAGATTGTTAGATCTTTTTGTATATAAGTAGTGACGTAAAACCCTCTTTTGTATTATTAAAGGTTAGTCTTTTTGTAAATCCCAATTCTTGTAGAAGTTAATCGCAGGATAATATGTAATAGCTTTTTGGCTAAAGGAACATGATGTAAATAATTTTGACTATGAAAGCATATTTATATAATGAAGTTTTATTTAATGTGCTTGATGTGGTATGAGTTGTTATTTGAGAATTATAACCAAGTAGTTAAATAGATAATAACAAAACATTATTTATTTAATCAAAATTATGCTGCCAAAAAGGAGACAACGTAACCAAGAGGTCGAGTCTCATAATGAGAATCGGGGTTCTAATAACCCTATCGCAAGAGTTCGTTAATTTATTAACTACGCATTTAACTAAGTGGGGAGGGATTCAGTAGCTCACGGGGTAGTAAGAACAACTACCTTCAAGGAATTTAAGAGTGTGGGTCCTCCCGAGTTCGAGGCAGCGGACCCACTAGAGGCCCGAACATGGGTAAAAGAGATTGAAAAGGCGTTTGTGATAACAAACGTAGGTAAAAACACAAAAGACTTCTTTTTACGACTTACATGATGAAGGAAGGGGGAAGCCAACTCACCGGTGGGAGGCCCAGCGGTGGGGGCTAGGGCTAGAAGGCATTACGTGGGAACAGGTTTAAGAAGGTGGTCTTCGAGAACTACTTCCCTACTAGCATGCAAGGTAGGATGGAGATTAAGTTCTTAGAACTTAAGTAGGGGGATATGACAGTTCCCCAGTATGCCACCAAATTCAATGAATTGGCGAGGTTTGCTCCACATCAGGTGGATACGGAAGAGAGGAAGGCGCGCAGGTTTGAGTAGGGCTTAAAACCTTGGCTCTATAGTAGAATATCGGTTTTTCAGAGCGCTTCCTACGGGGCTATTCTGGAAAAGGCAATAATTGCTGAAGGTGGTGGTGAGGCATTATCTCAGTACCACAAAAAGCGGAAGAACAAGAGTAAGTTAGAAGGAGGTAGTAAGGCTGAAGGTTCCAGCGGAAGCGGTAATTTGCCTAAGAGGAAGAGCTTCAACCCTGGGAATACTGGGGTAAAGCAGGGAGATCCTAAGCGTAAGACGGAGGCATGAAAGACATGCGGAAAGACTCACATGGGAGTCTGTTTAAAGGGGAAATCAGTTTACTACAACTGTGGGCAGGAGGGGAATTTGTCACCCAACTGTCCTAATCCTAAGAAGAACTATGGATGTTTTGTCTGTGGGTCATTGAACCACATGGCAAGAAGTTGCCCGAAGAAAGGGTTAGAGGGAAATAAGGGTTCCGGTAGTGGTAAATTAGCCATTACTGGACCAACACCATCAGTGGGTAGACCCTCAGCTCCTACGTTTAATATGACTGTCCAAGATGCGGTTGCATCAACGGATGTGGTAGCAGGTATCATTTCGGTCAATGAGATAAATGCTTATGTGTTATTTGACTCGGGTGCTACTTGTTCTTTTATAGCATGTGAATTTGCTAAGCGATTAGGTTTAATCCCTGAGAAGTTAGCAATACCTTTAGACATTAAGGTAGAAAATGAAGAGATAATCCCCATTGAACATATTCATAAGGATTGTTGTGTAGATATTAGAGGGAATAAGTTATCGGTAGATTTGGTACCGATAAGATTAAAAGAATTCGATGTAATTCTTGGTTTGGATTGGTTGGTTAACCATAAGGCGATAATAGATTGCCATAGGAAAAGTGTAAACCTTAGGCTTTCTAAGAAAACCAAGGTAGTATTCTTCGGTAGTAAATCACCGAGACGCTCTTGTTGTCTATCGATGACACAAGCTAGGAAGATGTTAAGAAAAGGGTGTGTAGGTTATCTGTGCCATGTTGTGGATACCCAAAGAGTGGGAACATCCTTGGACCAAATACCTATAGTTCAAGAGTTTGCGGATGTATTTTCGGAGGAGTTATCAGGTATTCCACCGAATAGGGAGGTTGAGTTTGTAATTGATCTGTTACGGGGTACGGCACCAGTTTCAAGGGCACCATATCGAATGGCGCCAGTTGAGATGAAGGAGTTAATGGTTTAACTATAGGAACTATTAGATAGAAAGTACATTCAACCAAGTGTGTCTCCTTGGGGAGCACCAGTATTGTTTGTAAAGAAGAAAGATGGGTCGTTAAGACTTTGTATCGACTATCAAGAGTTGAACAAGTTAACGATTAAGAATAAATACCCGTTGCCCAGGATCGATGATCTATTTGATCAGTTGAAAGGGGCAAAGTATTTTTCTAAGATAGATTTGCGCACGGGGTATCATCAGTTAAAGGTGAGAAAAGAAGGTGTACCTAAGATGGCGTTCAGAACTCGTTATAGTCATTACAAGTTTCTGGTGATGTCGTTTGGGTTGACTAATGCGCCAGTCGCATTTATGGACATGATGAACAAAGTGTTCAAACAATATTTGGACAAGTTTGTCATAGTGTTCATTGATCATATTCTAGGCTATTCAAAGACGCCAGAAGATCATGTTTAACATTTAACGATAGTGTTGGAAACACTAAGGAAGGAGAAATTGTATGCAAAATTCACAAAGTATGAATTTTGGCTTGAGCGAGTGCAGTTTCTAGGACATGTTATTGATAAAGTAGGCATTTCCGTAGATTCAGTAAAAGTAGAAGCAGTTAATGAGTGGGAGCAACCAAAAACACCAACTGAGGTTCGGAGTTTTATAGGGTTTATGGGATACTATAGAAGGTTCATTCCGAACTTTTCTAAATTAGCTACTCCATTGACGAATCTGACAAGAAAGTCGGTGAAGTATGTATGGACTGAAAAATGTGAGAACAGTTTTCAGGAGTTGAAGAAGAGGTTAAGTGAGGCACCTGTATTGTCCTTACCCGACGATATAAGGAACTTTGTAGTGTATAGCGATGCTTCGCATAAAGGACTGGGTTGCGTGTTCATGAAGCATGGCAAAGTCATTGTGTATGCGTCACGTCAATTAAAGCATTATGAGAAGGTATTTCCTACTCATGATATGGAATTGGCAGCTATAGTTTTTGCCTTGAAGATATGGAGGCATTATCTATATGGTGAGAAGTGTGAGATATACACGGACCACAAAAGTCTGAAATATATCTTCACACAGAAGGAGTTGAACATGAGACAGGGAAGGTGGTTAGAATTAATAAAAGATTATGACTTTGATATTTTATATCATCCGGGAAAAACAAATGTAGTAGCCGATGCGCTAAGTAGGAAGGGTAGAGAGAAACTTTCAATGTTAATAACTCAGAATGAGTTGATAACAGCGATGGCAAACATGGAGTTAGAAGTTAAGTTACCGGAGGAAGCAGTGGAAATAATATTTTCCATGGAAACCCAACCGACCATAGTGGAACGGGTTAGGGGAGTACAAGTAAACAATGAGGAATGCAAGCATATGAAGAAGAGGATAGAAGATGAAGAAAAGACTAAGTATAATCTCGATAAGGAGGGATTACTTCGTTTTGAAGGAAGAATTTGGGTCCCAAATGATTCCAAATTGAAGGAGGAAATAATGATGGATGCTCATAGTTCGAGGTACTCGATACATCCCGGTAGTATGAAGATGTATCAAGACCTTCGTTAAAATTTTTGGTGGCCGAACATGAAAAGGGAGATAGCAGAATATGTTAGTAGGTGCTTAACTTGTCAAAAAGTTAAGGTTGAACACCAACGACCTAGCGGGTTGTTGCAACTGTTAGAAATTCCAGAGTGGAAATGGAAGCACATCATAATGAATTTTGTGGTGGGACTTCCAACAACAAGAAAAGGATACAATGCTATTTGGGTGATAGTGGATACCAATAGGGGTTAGGTATAACCTAGACCAGTTAGCTAAGCTATATGTCAAGGAAATTATTTCCAGATATGGAGTAACTGTTTCGATTGTGTTAGATTGTGATCCACGATTCACATCGAACTTTTGGAGGAGTTTACAAGAGCAAATGGGAACACATTTAAGATTGAGTACGGCGTATCATCCTCAGACGGATGGTCAGAGTGAAAGGACAATCCAAACGCTTGAAGATATGTTAAGATCTTGCATTATGGATTTCAAAGGGAGTTGGGACAAATATCTACCGTTGGTGGAATTCTCGTATAACAATAGTTTTCACGCTAGTATAGGCACGCCACCTTATGAAGCATTATATGGAAGGAAGTGTCGAACTCCATTGTGTTGGAATGAGGTGGGTGAACGTTGGATGTTGGGACCTGAGATGGTACAGCAAACAGCGGACATGGTGAAGATAATACGTGATTGATTAGTTGCGGCACAAGATAGGCAGAAGAAGTATGCAGATCCTCACAGAGAAAATAGAGAATTCGATGTAGGATCTTTTGTCTTTCTGAAAGTATCGCCTTGGAAGGGGAAGATACATTTTGGAAAGAAAGGGAAGTTAAGTCCAAGGTTTGTAGGATCTTTTGAAATTTTAAGAAGGGTAGGAGAGGTAGCCTATGAAGTAGCCTTACCTCTAGAGATGGAACGCATTCATAATGTGTTTCATGTGTCTGTGTTGCGTCCTTATAAATTGGACTATAAAACACGTAATAGAGTATGAATCTATTCAAATTATTGATAGGAAGGAACAAGTATTAAGAAATAAGGTCATACCTTCAGTGAAGGTGTTATGGAGAAACCACAACGCTGAAGAAGCAACGTGGGAACTCGAGAGTAAAATGAAGGAAGATTTTCCTCATTTGTTTATGTAATTATAAGCTAGATTCTGGGGATAGAATCCTTATAAGGGGGAGATAATGTAACGCCCGAGAAAATTGGATTTTTATGATAATTAAATTTTTATTTGATTATGTGAATTAAATGAATTTAATTGATTTATTTTGTGAGTAAGCTATGTGAAGGTCGTTCTATGACATAGGATGTGCTAATGTGGTTAGTAATCTGGATACATGCTAGAATTAATTGTTTTGAATTTCCAAGACAAAAATAAATATTTTTCGAGAAATTTCCGTAAAAACATTATTCATCCGTTTCTGCTCGGGGAATTATTTTGAAATTTCGAGAAATGCGTAATGATAGAATATCGGGATTAGATGAAATATCTAATAATATTTCATTTATGGAAAACAAAGTTTTTGCCCGCGGACTTAAAACCTAAGGGTTGAGTATATTGATTTCCGAGAAGGAAATGAAACGCGTAGAAGGAATTGAGTTATGGTTAAAGCGTGTGTTATACAAGTATGATACTATTTAGTATCTATGTATAATACAACGAGTTAATACGAAGTACAATACGATCATCGTACTAGTGTTATACGGAAAGAATACGTGAATTGTACGTATAGAATACGATTAGTATTATGGAATTAAGTTAAGACTTAATAATAATTCATTTGAACTGGATTATGTTTAGTCCAATCAATTGTATAGGCAAGCCCAATGAATTAATGTGTTAAGCCCAAGTAATGGCCTAATATTAGACTTGTTAAGCCCAATGCATGAAAACTGAACCGTGGATCGAACCGGTGGGTCACCGAATGGGTAAAACCCATGGGACAACCCATGGGGATGACCTATGGGTATGGTGGGCCGACCCTTGTTGTGCAAAGAAAGCATATCACTTGGTCACCAAGTATTTTACTTGGTGACAAAGTGTGTAATAGTAAGGAGGTGATGGTGTATTGACCAAATTGTCCTCCATTTCATTTGCCTATACATAGAAAGCTAAAGTTGGTCTTTTGTGAGTTTTTCAAATTGCCAACCTAGATTTTGAGACAGAGAAAGAGCTAGACTCAACCAAAAGTTCTACTTTGAAGCTTTGTTTGAGAGTTTGTCAAGATTACCTAATGGGTGGTGTATATCTAGTATGGTGGAATAAGGATGACTTGTTATAGATTCAATCTCTATAAGTCATGAAATCATAGAAATCATAAGGTGTGTTATAACTTAAAATTATGAAAATATTGATTGTTGAGATTGATTGTTGATAAACAATTGAACTCCATCAATACGTAAATATGTGCATCTTGCTTGGTTAGGATGTAGATATAAAGTCGATGGAGTATTCCATGTGATTTGGCTTAGAGAATGTTAGTAACGAAGTTATAGCGAATTTCACGGAAATAGACGTTAAACGTCAAAAATGTTGAAATTCTGTATTGGTAGTTAAAAGTTGCCATGAGACTTGGAAATGTTGTTTTTCAATGTCAACATGTGGGATATGGTATTTAAGAGTTGTAGACTCGAGAATCGTCGGATTCTGACTTAGAACGAAGAAAACGAGCATTGAACGCTCATTAACGTTTACGAACGCTTAGAAAATGAACTCAATAGTGAATTTTTAGTTAACGGATTTGAAAGTGTCAAATTCTTATATGAACGCGTAGAGTATGTCATTTATGACATATAGGCTTTTGAACGGACCAAATCGAACTTATAACGTAGAAGTTATGGCTCCGGGAAATTCACAAAAAATTTTATCTTTGAAAATTATCTGGTGCTGAGGTCTAGCGCCGCGACGCCAAATAGTGCTTTAAGTGTCGTGTCACAGCGCCGACATAGTGTAATTGGCTACTAGAAAGTGGCAATTCAATACCATTTGATAGAAGAAAGTCTCGTGTTGCAAACCGAGACCAAGACTTGACTTGATATGCTAATCTAGCAAATGCAGCCGCTCAGGTCTTATACTAAAATGTCACGCCGTGGCGCGGGTGCAGAGTAATTGTTGAATGACTTAGGTTTTGAACTTCAATTGTTCAGAGACCTATAAGAGTAAAGTTTTTGCACTTCATAAGTGTATTAAAACTATTCCTATACTACCTATACTAATGTATATGGTATTGAAACTTAGGAATTGAATCCGTGTTAGTAATTTATGAATGAAGTTCATAAAGTGTTATCAATGAACCGTGATCATTGAACGATGTTGGTACTTCACAAACAATGATAGAGTCTGGTTAATAATGTAAGTTGGTTAATAAGCCGGGATGAAGGGTAATGAGTCGAATTGACTTTAGTAATGATATTAAGTTAATAAAGACATAAAAGAGAAAGAAGTTGGTAGGAACAATGTGAACAATTGTTTGATAGCTAATTACAGTGTGCTATGTGAATATATCATATAGATTCTGTAAAGGCTCTGGTCAGTCGATTAAGTTATTTGAAGACACTGAAAGGCAAGTTTTCTTAACGCTTGTCTAACTTTCAAGTTAGTCAAGTTTTAAGTGATTTATTGTACTAAATTGCACGACTGGTTTTAAAGAAAGGGTCAATGCCAGATTTAACTCGGTTAGACTACTCGTAAGATATAGATTGATTTATATTCATATCTTTCTATATAAAAATGTTAACGCTATCCTATGCCAAGTAATTGGTACGGATGTGAAGGTAAGGTTTGTCTATGAACAAAGAAAAGTATTTTTCATCGATTATTCGATGGGCACACGAGTTTGCCAAAACTTAAACGTAAATATGTTTAACGAATGAGTGTTGATCAACATAGAGTACTATAGGCTGATCACCTAGAAGTGCTCGTATGTAATGCGGATGTACAACCTTAGTGCTGTGATATCCTTTTCAAGTATGAAAACATAAAGCTACTATTCATGGTCTATCGACCGGTTCATAATTCCTAATCTACTCTATACATTGGGAATTAAAGTTATGAAATGTTAAAGTATTATTGTTTCAGAATACTTCATAACTATTTGTTCAGTTATGTATGAATTGTTATATAATTCACGAATGTGGTATTACTGTCATCTTTTGTTAAACTTGTTGAGCTGTTATGCTCACTTCTTACGTGAATTATATGATTGCAGTTAAGGATGAACGTACTGAGAATGCTAAGAGAGACAAGGGCAAGGCTAAGATGGATACTTAACCATCGTGTAATAGACTAGTATGCTTGTATGTATTATACATTATGATCAATGAACTATTTAATCGGTTTATGAACCTGAGAAGGATTATACTTTGATTGTAATAAGAAGATAGTAATTACATTCATGATGTTGTATTTCAATGGAATGATTGTATAGTTGTGTGTACAGTGTAGCACCATATGTCGGGTTGGAAGATACCCGAATTTGGGGGCGTCACAATATATATATATATATATATATATGTATATATATATACAGGCCAG
Organism: Panax quinquefolius; assembly: GCA_020205615.1. Classification (NCBI taxonomy): domain Eukaryota; kingdom Viridiplantae; phylum Streptophyta; class Magnoliopsida; order Apiales; family Araliaceae; genus Panax; species Panax quinquefolius. Next base: position 57,789 of record JAINUW010000103.1, on the reverse strand, counting down.
ATCTTGTCCGGACTCCTGGACAGGCTTAAAATTCGGACCTTTTTTTTTCTTTTTTTTTTAAAAACAACTAAAAACAAATTATTGAACTTGAATTTTTACATAATACAATGTTTTGGGTGTGATTTGGATATATATAACAAAATATGTGTAAGTGGGAGGGTCCATATAATAAGCCAAATTTATAACAAATACCTCATAAAAATCCCCTCAATATTTTTAACAATATTAATTCATCAATAATATAACTTGGAATATTAACAACAAGATCGTTCCCAGGAAAGAGGGGACTTTTTGATAAGGATTTCTCCCAATTGGAGCGGAATTAGGTGACCAAACCCCTTTTCTAGACATTGTCGATAATGTAAATAATAATATGAATAACTTGTCATCTCAATTATTGATTTAATAATATTAAATATTGATAATAATTGAATCAAATCACGTGAGATACTATGAAGTAATTACTGTAGCAATAATTGAATATAACTGAGTGACTTTTCACGTAAGCATCAATAATTAATACCGTGTGCTACAATGCAACCACGTGTATTACTGTACTTCTACCACCTGGTATTCCAACAGTTAACGGTAAAACTTTCGTTGTTATTTTCATAAAAAGATATTTCTGTTATTTCCTAACTCTGACAATAATTCCGTTATGGGGGTCCACCAATGATTGTGTCGTTGTACAAATATTCCCTATTAAAATGAATATTTTCCGACCAATCGAATATTTTATAACAACTTGCATACTTTGAAAAATTTATAAATATTATCCACAACTATAACATTATATAAAATCCACACTATAATATTCAAAAATATATTTCGAGAAAAATTAATCTTTATTTATGAAAGTTGAGGTCTTACAACCTCCCCTTCTTATGAAATTTCGTCCTCAAAATTTGGGTACGTACCTGGTATGTCGAAGTGGTGAGGATACCTTGATTTCATTTCAGATTCTAACTCTCAGGTCATTTCCTCAACATCGTGGTTTCTCCACAAAACCTTATCTTGAGGTATAACCTTGGAGCGTAGAATATGTTCCTTCTTATCCAAGATATTAACAAGTACTTCTTCATACGTTAAATCTTCCGCTATTTCTTCTAGTTCTTACTCAATAATGTGGTTCGTGTCTTCCACATATTTACGTAACATGGATATGTGAAAAACGTTATGAACACATGACATACTTGGCGGTAAGGTGAGTCTATAGGCTATAGTTCCTACTCGATCGAGAATTTCAAATGGGCTAATGAATGAAGGATTGAGCTTTCCTCTCTTTTCAAATCTCGTAACTCCTTTCCTTGAAGAAACACATAAGAACACATGATAACCAACATTGAATTCTATGTCCCTTCGATGATGATTAACATAACTCTTTTGTCGATCTTGTGTGAGGTTTTTATATGTTATCGAATCATTAGAATATTTTCCGTTTTCATGCGTACCAATTCAAGTCCCAACAATGTTACTTCACCCACATCATCCTAGCATACTGGAGAACGACACTTGCGTCCATACAATGCCTCGAATGGATCCATGCTAATACTTGCTTGATAGCTGTTGTTGTATGAGAATTCCACTAATGGCAAGAACTTATCCCAACTTCCTTTGAAGTCAAGGACACAGAGTCTTAATAGATCTTTAAAAGTTTTAATAGTCCTCTCTTACTGCCCATCCGTTTGAGGATGATAGGCCAAACTAAATCATAAATCTGTGCCCATAGCTTTTTGCAAACTAACCCAAAATCGTGAAGTGAATCGTGAGTCTCAATCATAAACTATGGATACGGACATACCATGTAGTCTTACAAAATCATTTATATACATACGATCAAGACGTTCAAGCGAATAAGTTTCTCGCATAGGTAAGAAATGAGTAGACTTGGTCAATCTATTGACAATGACCCAAATTGCATCTATACCTTGGGAAACCTTGGGAACACCAGTAACAAAAGCCATGGTAATATGCTCCCACTTCTATTCTGGAATTTTAAGTGGTTACAATGGACCTTTTGGCACTTGATGCTCTGCCTTGACTCGTTGACAAGTTAGACACCTTGAGATAAACTTCGCGATCTCTTTTTTCATATTGCTCCACCAAAATATATGTCGAAGATCATGATACATTTTGGTACTCCCATGATGGATTGCAAATGGTGTGTTGTGCGCCTCCATCATGATTTTATACTTTAAATCAGGGTTGTTAGGAATACAAAGTCTGGAGTTGACTCGAACTATTCCTTCTTCATCAATTCTTGCTTCCGGAATAGCACCTTCTTGAACTCTCTTCTTCATACGCATTAGCTCCAAGTCTGTAGCTTGAGAAACTTTAAGTTTATCGATTAAAGTCGGTTTTACTTATATATTTGACATTATCATATGGGTCCCTGGAGTCTTTAACTCTATCTCCATACTTTGCAAGTCATACAAAATGGGCCTTTGCATTGAAAATATCGCACTTGTACCCGCATATGATCTTCTACTCAACGCGTCAGCTACAACGTTTACTTTTCCAGGATGGTATTAAATAGTATGATCGTAATCTTTCAATAGCTCAAGTCAACGACATTGTCGCATGTTGAGCTCCTTTTGGTGAAGAAATATTTGAGGCTTTTATGATCTATATAGATCTCCACCTTCTCCCCATACAAGTAATGCCTCCATATTTTAAGTACAAAAACAACTGCTGCCAACTCTAGATCATGAGTAGGATAATTCCTCTCATATTCTTTGACTTGTCTTGAGGCATAGGCTATGACTTTTTCATGTTGCATGAGAACACATCCTAACCATCTGCCTGAAGCATCGTTGTAGATGACAAATGTAAGACCCCGAATTTTATGAAATGAAAGTATTTAATTTTCTTATAATTATTATTTTATTTTATAAATGGTTAAATTGATAAAAGGTGAAAGTTAAGGGTGATATGTGAAAATTTTTGCAAAGTATTCAAGTTGTTATAAAATATTCATTTGGTCGGGGAATATTCTTTTTGTAGGGAAATATCCGTACGACGACACAATCATTGGTGGACCCCTACAATGAAGTATTGTCGTAGTTAAAAACAGCGTAATTATCTTTTATAAAAATAACTTGTTGAAAGTGTTACCGTTAAAAGCTGTTAAAATATCCTAGTAGTAAAAGTATAGTAATACGCGTGGTTGCATAGTAGCACACAGTATTGATTATTGATGCTTACGTAAGAAGTCACTCAGTTATACTCAATCATTGTTACAGTAATTGTTGCATTATATCTCTCATATTATTTATTCAATTATTGTCACAGAATCATGTGCATAATTTATATTATTAAATCAATAATTGAGATGGCAAAGTTAGTCATATTATTATTTGCAATATTGACAATGTCTAGAAGTTCTGTCATGGAGAGGTTTGGTCACCTAATTGCGCGCCAATAAGGAGAAATCCTTATCGGAAAGCCCCCTTTTTTCTAAGGAACGACCTGGTTGTTAAATATTGTGAATTATAATATTAATGATGAATAAGTTTGTGTTGATTAAAGATGAAATGGATATTTCTATTGTGTTAGAATTATTAGTGTTAGTGGAAATCGACATTAATTTTGACAATAATTGATGTCTGGAGGTTATATTGACCAATCGGGTAATTCACCGGATAAATGAGCAATTAATCGCTATTAATTCACATGATTATAACTATTTGTTCACATGTGTGTACTATTGATTCACATTCTTGTACTATTAGGGGAGGTGGTGCAAGATTGATAATACTTGCATTACTAAGTTAAAAATGGAGGTATTGATAGAGGTACTAGACTGTAATTCGTATTTTTACATGATTATAACTATTGATTCACATGATTGAACTATTAATTCACATGATTTACTATTAGGGGAGGTGGTGGAAGTTTGATACTACTTGCAGGACTAAATTAAAAATGAAGGAAAAGAGGAAGGTATTATACTGTAATATTTTGAGCCCTAAAATATGCAATTATTGAAACTATATTTTTCCTATAAATAGAAGTTGATTCTTCCTTCATTTCTCACCAATTCACTAAAGCTATAGAGCAATTATTATAGAGATAAATTATAGAGAGAAAGAAGAATAGAAGTCTGCTACCTCACTATTCCAGTATCCAGTTTTCTTCTAAGGTAAGGGGTATTATTCTTTCGTATTCGTGAAGAGAGTTATTTTAATTGAATACTCATAAGGTTGTTATTCCATTCTTTATTATTATACTGGAATAACCTGTCTATGGGAAGTACCGCATACATGGTGAAATTCTTATGTTATTCCATTCTTTATTAATTTGTTGGAATATCCTGTCTGTATGGATTATGCATAACCTGGTTCCATTCTTTATTATTCTGTTAGGAATAACCTGTCTGTGCGGTCTATCGCATGCATGGTGAATTCTTCTGTTATTCTATTCTTTATTATTCTGTTGGAATAACCTATCTATGTGGATTATTGCATGCATGGTGAATGATCCTTTGTATTCATTTCTTATTAAATTATGGAAACGATCTGTCTACGTGGATTACCGCATGGCGGGTAAAAATCCATTTGCAGTTTCGTATATTCTATTATACTCGTATGAGATATCATTTCTTTTGTACTTGTCATGGAATATCATTTTCTTGTGTATTTTTCTTTTAAGAGTTACTATTCACTGGATACTATTCACTCTAGTATTATTCACTCGGGTATTCAGGGCACTTTCCGTGCCGGAGTACTATTCATGAGTTACTATTCACAGGTTACTATTCACCTAATTACTATTCACTCTAGTATCATTCACTTGGGTATTCAGGACACTCTTTGTGTCGAGGTACTATTCATGGGATACTATTCCCGAAGTACTATTCACGGGGTACTATTCACCCAAAAAATATATTTCTTTTCTGTCCAAATTATTTTTGGTACAAGAATATTATTCTTGAATTTTATTCTACAAAGCAGTATCATGTTGACAATTTGGACGTTATTGATTCCAGGATAAATTAATTTATAAATCTTTTAACTTTATCCTTGAACTTGTTTTATTGAATTATTATGTCATTGTCATCATCCTCATGCTTATATTGTGATGAAAATCATCTTTGTCTTACGTGCATAGATGGACTTGGTATGATTATGACCAGGGATTATTCAGTATAATCATTACCGTAATGTGACGAATGATGTGGTAAAAGTCCTCATTGGCTTGTAGTTCATTGATGGACAGTTGTTGGTATGATTATGACCAGGGATTATTCGGTATAATCATGACCATTGATGATTACATAAATATCCTTGGTCGTGGTGCAGGGATGATGTGGTTTATTTATTAAGATGAGTCTCAGTGATAAAGTTGATGAAAAACTTTTTAAATCCTAGAAGATAGTAGATTTTATGCTCTACTTGACTCTTCAAATGGATTGCTTATTTTCGCTGCAGTTGTTAATCTAAAACTTGTTGCCTATTGTATTCTATCAGTTGTTATACTGTTAAAGGCTAAGGATAATTTATTCTGCATTATCATAGTTATAATATTTCTTACTGGGCTAGTTGAGCTCACCCTTTGCTTTCATTGTTCTCTTCAGGAACTTAGACTATAACTAGGACTAGTTGGGGAACGGAGTGATGGTCCAGATGATAGCATTAGTAGTCCTCACTATTCTATTAAATAGTGTGATAATAAATGTAATGAGGACTCCATTGAGTGTGGATATTGTCTAGATGACAATATTTGTATTAAAACTCACAACATATGTTTTGTCGTATTTTACACGACTGTTGTATAATTAAGTTGTATTTGAATTTTGTACCATGTGTCTGGCGACCCAAGATGGGTGATGTATACCTGTTTTGGGGGTGTCAAAGTTGGTATCAAAGCTTAGGGATATGATCCCTGGTTAAGATGTGAGACAAGAACTAGGAGGGGAGAGATGGGGAATTCCTTCGCTAGTATGACCTACCTAAGTTTATTTGGTATTTAATTGGTCGGTCAGAGTATAGGGATAATATGTGATCTGTTAATTAACCCTTGTTTTGTGACAGTGTTTGAAAATGGCATTTGAAAATGTTGAGATCAGCAATGAAGCACATGAGACCGTTGAGTCACCAACGATCAATACGCAGGATAATGTGCAACAGGAAGACAATAATCCTTAGATAAATAACAACACCGATCAGATAATGAACGATGGGATGTTCAGAGGCTTTATGAAATTCGTGCAACATCAGACGAGAGAGACTCATGTTCATAATGCAGGTGGAAACAATGGCAACCCACGACTGGTCACTGCTAAGCAGTTCAAGGAGCTGGGACCGCCAGTGTTTTTGGGAAAGCCAGAACCACTTAAGGTGGAGACGTGGTTAAAGCAGATCACCAAGATATTTGATGTCTTAGGATGCTCCGAGGAGCAAAAGGTTCCCTTCGCCACCTTTATGTTGCGTGAAGAGGCAGATTACTTGTGGGAATCTATAAAATTTACCCAGCCTGATGCACTAAAGATGTCTTGGGAGAAGTTCCAAGAGCTGTTCAACGACAAGTACTTTTCCGAAAGTATTTATCACATGAAGGAGGTGGAGTTTATCAAGTTGGAGTAAAATAATATGACCGTGTCGCAATACGAGGCTAAATTTGCGGAGTTATCCAAGTTTGCATCCCATTTGGTTTATAATGAGGAGCGAATGACGCGAATGTTTCTAAGAGGTTTGAAACTCGAAATATGTCAATACCTCATTTCTCACAAACATTGTTTATATTCAGATGTTGTGAATATGGCTCAGTTATTGGAGCGTGATAATGAGTCAGCACAACCAAAAGGCAACGACCAACAACACGATAATAATCGTACCGGTGGCAACGACTATCGGAATAATGATAACCATCGTGGGGGAAATTATCATGCCAAGAATTGTAACCACTTCGGTGGTAATCATGGCTAAGATATTAGGAGTGGACATTTCAAGAAGAGAAGGTTCAACAACGATAGAAAGATAGTAGCACCAACACCCGTTTTCAAGGAAGGAGAACGACCACCAATTGTATGCTTCAAATTCGGAGGGGAGGGACATATCAGTCCAAGCTGCATGATACAGTCCAAAGTATGTTATAATTGTGGAAAAGAAGGTCACTTAGCCCGATTTTGTTGTGCACCAAAGTTAAGTCCAGCTGGGACGGTGGCACCAAAGGCGGATACGGACAAAAGAAAGTCAGTGGTTTCAGAGAGAGCATTTTTCGTGACTTCTCAAAAAGCGAGTAACCCGAACGAAGTTAGCACGTGTTAGTTAATTATAAATTTTTGTGAAGTCTATACCTTATTAGATACCAGTTCTACCCATTCTTTTATCTCTCTTTCTTGCGTTCAACATTTAAATTTGACCCTAGAGAAGTTAGACTTTGACTTATTAGTTGAAACATCGTTAGTAGAAACCTTCGTTACCTCCATTGTTTATAAATCTGGCTGATTCAAATCGACACTTTGACGTTACCTGTCGATCTTATCTCTTTGAAAATATTTGCCTTTGATGTGATTTTAGGAATCGATTGGTTAACTACTCATCATACTAAAATCGATTGTTTTCGTAAGGTTGTTAGCTTTAATATTCCTAACCAATCTATTATAAGTAACCAAACATCTAAAGTCAATAATTGTTATATCAAGCCATAAGTAAAGAGCCCCGAGCCCTTCGCTGGTGACTTCCAAGTCTTGGAATATACTGAAGCTAGAATATCTGTAGGGGATATCGTGAATAACAGTGGCAAGTTGATAGTTATCAATGTAACATGCTATCCAAGTCTTGGATGAGAGTCACAGTTTTGAATGATATTTCTATCGTTAATAAATTTCCTAACGTATTCTTGAAGACTTCCTAGCCTACCCCTAGAGCATGAAATCGAATTTTGTATTGACCCCAGTACAAAACCCATTTCTAAAACCCTTAAATATTTCTTCAACCAAAACAAACGTATCATGCACCAAGGACATTGGCTCGAGCCGTTGAAGATTACGACCATACAATTCAATATTATCATGGAAAAAGCGAACGTGGTAGCTGATGTATTGAGTAGAAGATCGTATGTGTTTACGAGTGCGACATTGTTAACATAAAAACCCATTCGTATAACTTACAAATGATGAAGATAGAGTTAAAGACTCTAGGGACCCACGTGAAGATAACGAATATACGAGTAGAATCGACTTTAATCAATAAAGTTAAAGTCGCTCAAACTACACACCCGAAGCTGATGAATATGAAGAAGAAGGTTCAAGAGGGCATTATTCTAGAAGCAAGAATCGACGAAGAGAGGAAATCTCAATCCTCAATTTAATTAGCCCATTTGAGATCCTCGATCGAGTAGGAACTGTAGCCTATAGACTCGTTTTACCGCCAAGTATGTCGCGTGTTCATAACGTTTTTCACGTATCGATGTTACATAATTATGTGGATGACCCGAACCACATTATTGATTTAGAACTAGACGAGATAGCATAAAATTTAACGTATGATGAGATACGTGTCAAAATCTTGGATAAGACGGATCATATTCGACACTCAAATGTTATACCTCAAGAGTTGGAATATGAAATGAAGTCAAGGTATCCTCACCTCTTCGGCATACTAGGTACGTACGTAAATTTCGAGGGAAAAGTTTCATAAGGAGGGGAGATTGTAAGTCCCCGAATTTTATGAAATGAAAGTATTCAATTTTCTTATAATTATTATTTTATTTCGTAAATGGTTTAATTGATAAAAGATTAAAGTTAAGGGTGATATGTGAAAATTTTTGCGCAGTATGCAAGTTGTTATAAAATATTCTTTTTGTCGGGGAATATTATTTTTTTCGGGGAATATTCATACGACGGCACAATCATTGGTGGATCCCACAACGGAAGTATTGTCGTAGTTAGAAAACGACATAATTATCTTTTTATAAAAATAACGGCGAAAGTTTTACCGTTAAAATTGTTGAACTACCCTAAGAAAAATGCGATGAATACACGTGGTTGGATAGTAGCACACGGTATTGATTATTGATGCTTACGTAAGAAGTCACTCAGTTATACTCAATTATTACTACATTAATTGATGCATTATATCTCTCCTATTATTGATTCAATTATTGTCACACTATCAAGTGCATAATATATATTATTAAATCAATAATTGAGACGACAAAGTTATTCATATTATTATTTGCAATATTGACAATGTCTAGAAGTTCTGTCAAGGAGAGGTTTGGTCACCTAATTGCGCGTCAATAAGGAGAAATCCTTATCGAAAAGCCCCCTCTTTTCTGGGAACGACCTGGTTGTTAAATATTGTGAATTATAATATTAATAATGAAAAAGTTCGTGTTGATTAAAGATGAAATGGATATTTCTATTGTGTTGGAATTATTAGTGTTAGTGATTAAAGAAAACTGGAATTATTGTAGAGAGAAAGAAGAAGAGAAGTCTGTTACCTCACTATTCTAGTATCCAATTTTCTTCTGATGTAAGGGGTATTATTCTTTCGTATTCATGAAGAGAGTTATTTTCTTTCAATACTACTTATGGGTTGTTATTCCATTCTTTATTATTATCTTTGGAATAACTTGTCTGTCTGGCACCGCATACATGGTGAAATTCGTTTGTTGTTCCACTTTTTATTATTTTGTTAGAATATCACGTGCATGCGATTCACGCATGACTTTGGTTTCATTCTTTATTATTCTATTGGAATAACTTTTCATGCGATTCTATCGCATGGTCATTGAATTGTTGTTATTCCATTCTTTATTATTACATTGGAATATCACATGCATGCGGATTCTGGCATGACACGGTTCCATTCTTTATTATTACATTGGAATATCACATGCGTGCGGATTACACGACCGGTTCCATTCTTTATTATTCATTGGAAATAACTTTTATGCAGTGGGTCTATCACATGCATGGTGAATTCTTCTGTTATTCCATTCTTTATTATTCTGTTGGAATAACCTGTCTGTTTGGATTACCGCATGCATGGTGAATGATCCTTTGTATTCATTCCATATTAAATTATGGAAATGATCTGTCTACATGGATTACCGCATGGCGGGTGAAAATCCATTTGTAGTTTCGTGTATTCTATTATACTCGTATGAGATATAATTTCTTTTGTACTCGTCATGTAATATCATTTTCTTGGGTATTTTTTTTACGAGTTATTATTCACCCGGTTACTATTCACTCTAGTATTATTCACTCGGGTATTCGGGGCACTTTTCATACCAGAGTACTATTCATGAGTTACTATTCACGGGTTACTATTCACCAAATTACTATTCACTCTAGTATCATTCACTCGGGTATTCGGGACACTTTTTCTGTCACGAGATACTATTCACTCAAAAAATATATTTCTTTTCTGTCCAAATTATTTTTGATACAAGAATATTATTCTTAAATTTTATTCTACAAAGCAGTATCATGTTGACAATTTGGACGTTATTGATTCCTGGATAAATTAATTTATAAATCTTTAAAATTTATCCTTGAACTTGTTTTATTGAATTATTATGTCATTGTCATCATCCTCATGCTTATATTGTGATGAAAGTCATCTTTGGCTTACGGGTATGGATGGACTTGGTATGATTATGACCAGGGATTATTCGGTATAATCATGACCATAATGTGACGAATGATGTGGTAAAAGTCCTCATTGGCCTGTAGTTCATTGATGGACAGTTGTTGGTATGATCATGACCATGGATTATTCGGTATAATCATGACCATTGATGATTACATGAATATCCTTGGCCGTGGTGCAGGGATTATGTGGTTTATTTATTAAGATGAGTCTCAGTGGTAAAGTTGATGAAAAACTTTTTAAATCCTAGAAGATAGTAGATTTTATGCTCTACTTGACTCTTCAAATGGATTGCTTATTTTCGCTGCAGTTGTTGATCTAAAACATGTTGTCTATTGTATTCTATCAGTTGTTATACTATTGAAGGCTAAGGATAATTTATTCTGCATTATCATAGTCATAATATTTCTTATTGGGCTAGTTGAGCTCACCATTTGCTTTCATTGTTCTCTTCAGGAAATTGGACTATAACTGGGACTAGTTGGGGATGGGAGTGACGGTCTAGATGATAGCATTAGTAGTCCTCACTATTCTGTTAAATAGTCTGATAATAAATGTAATGAGAACTCCATTGAGTGTGGATATTGTCTAGATGACAATATTTGTATTAAAACTCACAGCATATGTTTTGTCGTATTTTACTCGACTGTTGTATAATTAAGTTGTATTTGAATTTTGTACCATGTATCTGGCGACCCAAGATGGGTGATGTATACCTGTTTTGGGGGCATCATAACAAATCCCTCCGAACTATATGGTATTGTCAGAACAGGTGCTCAAATGAGTCTCCTCTTGAGTTCTTGAAAACTCTTCTCATACTCCTCGTTCCAACTGAATTTTATATCTTTCTGAGTCAGCTGAGTTAATGGAGTAGCAATTCAAGAAAACCATTCTATGAATCTCCGATAATAACCAGCTAAGCTACGTACTTCGGTCACTGACTTAGGCTGCTCCCAGTTTTTAATTGCTTCAATCTTTGCTGGATCAACATATATTCCGTGATTTGATATCACGTGCCCAAGGAATCCTACTTCCTAAAGATAGAACTCGCATTTCTTCAACTTGGCATATAGCTTGTTTTCCCGAAGCTTTTGGAGTATTAGCGTTAGGTGTTGCTCATGATCTTCACAGCTTTTGGAGTAAATGAGAATGTCATTAATAAAGACAACCACAAAATGATCCAAATATTCCTTGAATACTCGGTTCATCATATGCATGAATGCAGCAGGAGCATTAGTCAATCCAAAAGATATAACTAGGAATTTGTAATGCCCGTACCGAGTTCTGAAAGTAGTCCTTGAAATGTCATCAGTTTTAATTTTTAACTAGTGATATCTGGAATGAAGATCGATCTTTGAAAAGAATTTAGCGCCTTGCAACTGGTTAAACAGGTCATCAATACGAGGCAACGAGTACCTATTTTTGATGGTGACATGATTCAACAGTCTAATAGCTTTTTGGCCTGATATGACAGTGATTGTCTTCAGTGGTTTGGTTGCTTGAATTCACATAATAAGTTGGTAAGGAATATAAAAGCTAACAACCTTACGAAAATAATCAATTTTAGCATGATGAGTAGTTAACCAATCAATCCCTAAAATCACATCAAATGCATGTATTTTCAGAGAGATAAGATCGACAGGTAATGTGTGGTTGCCGATTTTAATCAAACAAGACTTATAAACAGTGGATGTAATGAAGGTTTCTCCCAACAAAGTTTCAACAGATAAGTCAAAGTCTAATTTCTCCGGAGTCAAATTTTAACATTGAACGCAAGTAAAAGAATGGGTAAAACCGATATCAAATAAGGTATAGACTTCGCTAGAGTTTATAATTAGCTTACTCGTGATAACCTCGTTTGGGTTCCTTGCTTTTTGGGAGGTCACAAAAAACGCTCTCCCTTGAACAATCGGCTTTGACTTGTCTGGGACAACATTTGGTATCACCATTCCAACTGGACTTGGCATCACTGCATGACAAAATCGAGCTAGGTGACCTTCTCTTCTATAATTGTAACACGTTTTGGACTGTTGCGTACAGTTTGGACTGATATGTCCATCCCCTCCACATTTGAAGCACACGATCGGTGCTCGTTCTCCTTCTTTAACAACAGTTGCTGGTGCTGATGTCTTTCCATCATTATTGAATCCCCTCTTCTTGAAATTTCCACTTCTTTTATCTTGGACATGATTACCACCGAAGTGGTTACCATTTATGGCATGTTGATTCCCTCCACTTTTGTGATACGGTCATATTATTTTGCTCATGCTTGATGAACTCTATCTCCTTCATGTGATGAATACTTTCGGGAAAGTACTTGTCAGTGAACAATTCTTGGAACTTCTCCCATGAAATCTTAAGTGTGGCAGGCTGAGAACGCTTTAAAGATTCCCACCAGTAATCTACCTCTCCTCGCAACATGAAGGTGGCAAAGGGAACCTTTTGCTCCTCGGAGCATCCCTAGATAACAAATATCTTGGTGATCTTCTTTATCCATATCTCCGCCTTAAGTGGTTCTAGCTTTCACAAAAACTCTGGTGGTCCCAGCTCCTTGAACTGATTAGTGGTGATTGTCCAAGAGTTTCCACTCTTTCCACCTGCATTGTGAATAGGAGTCTCTCTCGCCTGATATTGTATGAATTGCAGAAAGCCTCTGAACATTCTGTCGTTCATCATTTGGTCGGTGTTGTTGTGTACATGAGGATTGTTGCCTTCCTGATGCACATTTTCCTGGTTATTAATCTGTGGTGACTCAATAGTCTCCTGTGATCCATTGCTTATCTCAACATTTTCAGATGTCATTTTCAAATACTGCCACAAAACAAGGGTTAATTGAGATACTACAATATACCCCTATATTCTGACCAACCAATTAAATAACAAAAAAGCTTAGTTAGGTCATACTAGCGAATGATTTACCCGTCTCTCCCCTACTAGTTCTAGTCTCACTTCTCAGCCAAGGATCATATCCCTATGCTTTAATACCAACTGTGATGCCCCCAAAATAGGTATACATCACCCATCTTGAGTCACCAAATATATAGTACAAAATTCAAATACAAACTTAATTATATAGCTGTCGTGTAAAATACGACAAAACATAGTTGAAAGATTTAATACTAATATTGTCTTTTAGACAATATCTAAACTCGAATGGATTCCTCATTACAATTATTATTACACTATTTCACATAATAGTGAAGACTACTACAACCACCAACTCGAACCATCACTCCGTTCCCCGAATACTCCCGGCTACGTTCTCATTTCCTGAAAGAACAATGAAAGCAAAGGGTGAGCTTAACTAGCCTAGTAAGAAATATTATGACTAAGATAATGTAGAATAAATTATCGTTAGCCTTCAACAGTGTTAAACTAATAAAATATAATAAACATCAAGTTTAACTGCACCGGAACAAGCAATCCATTAGAAGAGTCAAGTAGAGAATAATATCTACTACATTCTATTATTTAGCATGATTATCATCAATTTTATCGCCGAGACTCAGCTTAATAAATAATCCACATCACTGAATTATCCATGCACTACGGGCCAATGATATTCATTAGTATCACAACCATAAATTATCCATGCACTACGGGCCAAGGATATTCGTGTTTTCACCAATGGTCATGATCATTCTAACAATTGTCCATCAATGCACTACGGGCCAATGATGACTTTTACCACATCATTTGAAACATTATGGTCATGCTTATACCGAATAATCCTTGGTCATAATCATACTAATAAACAGTCCATCTATGCACTATGACCAAAGATGACTTTCATAATAATATAAGCCTGAGGATGATGACAATGATATAAGAATTTAATTAAAAGAAATCAAAGGATAAATTTTTAAAGATTTATAATTTAATTTATCCATAATTTAATAATGTCCAAATTGTCAACATGATACTGCTTTGTGGAGTAAAATTCAAGAATAATATTGTACTAAAAATGATTTGGACCGAAAAGAAATCAATTTTTATCATGAATAGTACCCCGGGGTAAATAGTACCCTAATGAATAGTACCCCATGAATAGTACTTCGGGAATAGTACCCCGTGAATAGTACTCTGACATGAGAAAGTTAAAACTTATCAAGAATGTTCAGAATAATATTTTCATGAAAAGATACTAGATGAAACACAAATTTCAAGGATATTCTACTAATTGCATGGAGTATAGAAGCCAAAACTAAACAAAATGAGTGGAGAATTTGGAATCTGAAATGAAATAATATTTCTTACATATTACAAAGTATGGAAGAAAAAATTATTTCTTACAAGTATTAAACAAATATAGCATCCCTTACCTTAAAAAGAGAGTACTTCTGACTGGTACGGTGTGGATATTCTTGAAGAAAACTTGAACTGTTTTCTACAATCAAAGCTTCCTTAAATTCTAAAGAAATACGCTCAATATTATAGAAGAAGAATTCTCTAATTCTAGAATGATTTTCAATTCTAAACTAAACATCCTATTTATAGGAGAATGGAAGGATACTATTTAGAAAATAAAATCACGGATGCACGGTGGAAATAATCATGGGCGTAACCGACTGAATTTGAAATTCACATAATTTACTATGCAGACACTATGCAAACTTTATGCATAATAAAATATAATATATTCTATTTTTCATAAAAAAAACTTATAATATATATATAAAATTCCCTTCATCCCACGTGTCTTCCCCCCTCCCCCCTTTCCGACATTCCCACCCAATTCATTATTTAATATATATATATATATATATATATATATATAACACAAAATTGAGATAACTTCTCCTAACTATTTTGAAAAATGGGTAAGTGGGGGTCCATATAATAAGCCAAATTTCTAACAAATACCTCATAAAAATCCCCTCAATATTTTTAACAACATTTATTCATCAATAATATAACTTGAAAGATTAACAACCAAATAAGGATTTCTGATAAGGATTTCTCCCTATTGGCGCGTAATTAGGTGACCAAACCCCTTTTCTTGATAGAATTTTCTAGATATTGTCGATAATGCAAATAATAATATGAATAACTTATCATCTTAATTATTGATTTAATAATATAAAATATTAACAATAATTGAATCAAATAACATGAGATACTATACATCAATTACTATAGCAATAATTGAATATAGCCGAGTGACTTCTCACGTAAGCATCAATAATCAATACCGTGTACTACTATGCAACAACGCGTATTACTGTACTTTTACCACCGAGTATTCAAACAGTTACTAGTAAAACTTTCATCGTTATTTTTATAAAAAGATATTTCTGTCGTTTTCTAACTCCGATAATAATTCCGTTGCGGGGGTCCACCAATGATTGTGCTGTCTTACAAATATTTCCTGTTAAAATGAATATTCCCCGACCAATCGAATATTTTATAACAAATTACATACTTTGTAAAATTTATAAATATTACCCACAACTATAACATTATGTCAAATCTACACCATAATATTCAAAAATATATTTCGAGAAAAATTAATATTTATTTATGAAAGTTGGGGTCTTATTCCTTGTGATTACCCCATCTTCATTAATCTTATTTCTGAAGACCCACTTGGTGCCAATGACTTGGTGATTTCTTGGTCTTGGAACTAATCTCCATACTTTCCTTCTTTCAAACTGATTTAGTTTTTATTGCATGGCTTCTATCTAACTTAAGTCTTCCATAGCGTCTTTTATCTTCTTGGGTTCCATTTGTGACAGAAAACTAGATAAAACCACTCATTTTGAGTGGCAGCTCTTGTTTTGACTCTTGCATTTGGACCTCAAATGATTAAGTCTTGAGTGTGATCTTTTGCCCATCTGGTTCCTGTTGGAACATCTATCCTGATGCCTTCTTCACTGAGATCTTCAAGATCAATTTTTTCTTCTTGATGTCGATGTTCGTTGTTTGGTGTAGTTCTCTATACGATGTCCTCCCCGTGCTCGTAGTGTCTTGAGACACTATTTTGTCCAAGTTTGATTCATCAAAGATGATGTGAATTGAGACTTCAACACTTACTATCTTCTTGTTGAACACTCTATAAGCCTTACTTTCTATGGCATATCCAAGAAAGATTCCTTCGTTAGTCTTGGGTTGGGACTTTGTCAGATACTATTTTCTATTGATGAGAATATAACATGCACAACCAAACACATGAATGTAGCTGACACTTGGCTTTCTTCCTCTCCATAGTTCGTAGGGAGTCTTCTTTAACGTAGAGTGTACAAGAGATATGTTCTGAGTGTAGCATGCAGTGTTGACCACTTCTGCTCAGAAGTATTCAGGAAGACGTGTTGTTGTTAGTAGAGTTCTTCCAGCCTCTATCAACATTCTGTCCTTTCTCTCAAAGAACTACGTTTCTTTGGGAGTTTGTGGAGTGAGAAGTTGTGGTCGATACCATTGTGCATCTTGAGAATCGGTCCATTTTAGAGAAGTCGAATTCTCTACCATGGTCACTCCTTATAGCCTTGATTTTCTCCCCTTTCTCATTCATCACTAGTCTGAACATTTTGATTAGTTCGAAACTTGTTTCATCTTTTGAGTGTAGAAAGAACACCCATGTGAATCTGGTGTAGTCATCTACTACGACCAATGAGTATTTCTTTGCACCAAGGCTTGTCATTGGAATTGGCCCAAATAGATCCATGTGAAGTTGATAGGCATTGAATGGCCTTTCTTTGACGAAGCTGAACTTAGGTAAGCCTGCTACTAGATCCTTGGATGCCAATTTTAACATGCTTTTGAAGTTGAGATGAGACAGTCTTTTATGCCATAACCAGCTCATTTCTTCAGATTCTTTAGCCAGAAAGCATATTGTCTCATCAGAGCTTAGTTGAACAAGATTAATAGTGTAGACATTTCCTTATCTTGACATTGACATTGATTATTGAGGAAGGTGACTTGATGACCCTTGTCGTAGAGTTGGCTTATGCTCAGAAGATTATGTTGTAATCCTTCTACATAGGCTACTTTACTGAAAGATACTTAACCATTCCCAGCTGAGCCATATCCTCTTATTTTTCCAGAGCTATTATCTCCAAAAATGACCGACGAACCCTCCTTCTCTATGAAGTTAAAAAGGAGGGCTTTATTCCCAGTCATGTGTCTTGAACATCTATGTTAGTTCCCAGTAGACACACAATAGATCTAGAAGGGGGGGGTTGAATAAATCCTTTTTAATTTTCAAATACTTTTCTCTTTTATTTTGTATTGCTAATGAATTAGCATACGACAAACATAAGAATCTTTTCAAGCACAGCGGAATAAGTAAAAGATCCCCTTTATTGATATATTCATAATCATACATTCATTGTTCTTAGAGTTAGTTAAGTTGTAAGCAGTTAATACATACATAGCAGTTATGGCGGTTAGGTACATAATGTAAATGACAAAAAGTAAATGATACAAGCGATTTTAAGTGGTTTAGAGACTCATGCTCCTAATCCACTCTTCTACTTTCAACTAGCAGGATTTCCACTAAGGAAGGGCAGCACCCTGAATCACTAAGATTACTTCAAGGCCAACAGCCTTGGAACTTCAGTTCACTAAGAACTCTTCAAGCCCAACAGGCTTGGAACTCCTCTAGTTCCCTAGGAACTCTTCAAGCCCAGCAGGCTTGGAACTTCATTTAGTCCCTCTAGACAAGGACCCCTCAGGCCCTGGCTTCTTTATGTACTTGTTAGTGGTGTTGTTGTTGTTGGTGTTGAGCTACTAAGATGTCTTTAAGCTTGAACATCTTTTGTACTTAGCAACTTGGCGTGGTCCTCTTTGCATTCTGCTTTGAGTCTGGACCACATCTTCTCTAGTGCAGCTGATCTTTACTCTTTTCTACTCATCTTCATCTGATGTCAGTTGTGCACCATCACCATCTGGATTTGCTCAGTCTCTGAGCCTTTGGTAGACTTCGTCTGGCACTTAGCAATCATTGAACCCTTCTTGAATTTTTTGCAGACATGATTTTGCATATGTTCATTTTCAGCTTTTGGTTCATGGTGATCTTTAGAGTGGTTCTCTAGATCTTCTATGTGCTCTGCCACTTTTTTGAATGCTATCTTTTTGGCCTTCCCGGCTTTCAACTTAGCTGTCATCTTCAATGGCATTCTCATCTTTGTTGAGTAAAGCTTTAGTCTGTTCGAGTCATTCTTCAAGGTTGTTTCACTTCCACCTTTATAGTTTAATTGTCATTAAGACTTGTTCTATTTAGCTTTGATGAAACTCGTAGAGTCAGCAATATAGCATTCTAACAACTCAACAATTCGGCAACTTTAGCAACCCTTGATCCTTGAAGCTCTGGCTTATTTATACTCCCTCCCAATCTTTCCATTGGGATATAGCCGTTGAAAGTTATTTGAATTACTTCACAGATCTTGAGTTATTTGGTGTTGACTGCAGATGTGACATGACATCCCCTTTTTCATCTTTCTGACACTGCAGTCTACTGTTTCACCTACCTCGTCAGAGATGTCACTTTGATGCCTCGGGCAGGTAGTCTTCTTTATTTCTTCTTTTTGACTTCTTGATTAGAACATTAGCGATTGTCCTTTTACATTAATGCTC
Organism: Panax quinquefolius; assembly: GCA_020205615.1. Lineage (NCBI taxonomy): Eukaryota > Viridiplantae > Streptophyta > Magnoliopsida > Apiales > Araliaceae > Panax > Panax quinquefolius. Next base: position 38,614 of record JAINUW010000103.1, on the reverse strand, counting down.
TCAACTAGCAATGTTCAAATATCATTCTTCAAATTGAACTGTTGCCAATATTTCAATCCTCAGATGACAGAACTCTATGATTCTGATGCATATGTTCTTGAACCTGATCGTAGTGTCATGTTGAATGTTGATCATCGACCGGTTTAGACAACACTATGATCCTGAAGAGTGTTCATTGGATCTTCAATGTAGAACACTTCTTTCTTCATTTATGCAGTGCTTCAATACTTCTGTTTTCCATGACTGATCTCAGGAACTGATAGCTTCACTCCTTGTTCTGGTCTCCTCTGAATAGCAAGACACCTCAGATTTGTGGCATGCCCAGCTCGCTTTCTCCTTGTGATCTCTCGTTCACTTATCATCAATGGACTGACCCATGTTTAATCATTTTAGCCTTGTTCTTCAGAAACCGAACAATATCTTTGTGTACACTTCATCAGTTCCTTCTTTGCTTGGTAAACACTTCGATCCTGGTTGACCCCAAAATTGTTGTCTTCTGTTCATTTGATAGCTACTGCACTTGTTGACTTTCCTTAGTCAGTTTCTCTGACTGAAGTCTTCTTCTGATCAACTTGTGGAAGACTTCATCTTGAATGTCATCACAACTCAATCTGTATGTTGATTGGGTTGGTGCTTAGATCTTCTGTTAGCTTTTATGCCATTTGTTGAGTGCTTTTGTAGCTCAGACCAAAGGCTTTATTACTTTGGATATTTTGGGAGTGCTCATTTGTTGAGAATCGTGTTTGCTCTATGATTCTGCCTTGGCATTGTGAGCACATCTGTTGAAGCCTTAGTTATGCACTCTACAATTCTGCCTTAGGTTGTGCAAACACTACGACTATAAGATCAAATCTTGACACTCTACGATTTCTATCTTTATGCTCGTTGTCTTCATCTGATCTTGCTCGACTATGATCTCTACCTATGAATTGATCAGTAGACTCTACGACTCCGAGTGTAGTCTACGATTCTTGAATTGGCTTTGGCAGATGCTCGGTTGGCTTGTAGACATGTTGTCTATACGATTCTGAACATGACATCCTCAGTAGACTGTGGCTACGAGGATGTTCTTCTCGACACACTACGATCCTTCCTCGTCTCTCTTGGAAGTCTACGAACTCCGAGATCTACTATCTTGCAGACTACGATTCTGCCTTGATAGCTCTCGAGTTTTCCTTAACTCTCTTGGCAGACTACGATTTCTGGTGCAGTGCTCAATGATCAGACAAGCCTATCTATTACTTTACAAGATTAACCTAACAAGCTTGATCTTTCTATATTTATAGTCTTTGTACATCATTTCTTTTTAAGGACTTTACGAAGCTATTTTGCTTATGTAGGGTTAACCAAACATATTTGATCAATTCATTCTAAGTCCTTGCACATATGTTCCTATTATCTATCAAAGGACTTTATATCTTTTCTTAATGCAAACATACTTCTATATTCATTCATTTATATCATAATCAAATCATACATAAATAGGAATATCATTCACATGCTTATTCCTAACAATCTCCCCCTATTTGATTATGACAAAAATAATAAGTGCATATGCATGATATGAATGAATCTTATATATAGTGAGCAGTTATATTTCTAAAATAGATAATCATAAATGTCATTGATAATAATATGGAATTACATAAACTTATGACACTTAACATCCTAGATCCAGAACATACTTAACTAGATAGAGATGTACCTCTTTGACTTCATATGTGTTTCCAGGATGTCTGTTGATCAGCTATTTATCTATTTTATATTTTTGCTCCTGCTCCCCTTAAGATAGTGACTCCATTTCTTTTCTCTGCTCCTTCTCAGATTCATGGTCTTCTTCTTTTTCTAGCTCCCCCTCAAACTTTGCATTCATGGGATCATCATCCTTTGGCTCCCCCTTAGATGATGACTCTTCTTCTACTTCTGCTTCTGCTTCTACTGTCTTCTTCTTCTCCTTCTTTTGTGATTGCATTCTTTTCGCCTTACTCCTCCTTGAGTGCCTTTTTCCATGCCTCTTTTCTCCCCTTTTTGTCATTAATCACTTGTGAAAGTTGTTCCACCTTTGGCATAAGTTTCTCCATCAATAAAATGAGTTACCAACCTCCATCGTAAGTTCTTGTTGGCTCAACTCAAGCTGTAGGGAGAGAGAGTGATTCAAATTGTCAATCTTGTCAGAGAGGGATATAATTTGCTCTTCATTGGCCTTCTGTGCTCGTAGAGCTTCGACTTTATGATCATACATAGCCTTCAGATAGATTTGATCTCTCTCTTTGATTTTGAGAGATATATCAGATATAGTGGTTTGTAGTTTGTCTTGAGTTGCATCGTCTCCTGCTTTTGTCAACATTTTTGACCATTCAGTGATGATTGAGATCTTCTTAGCAAATTCGTCAGGATTCTTCACTAACTCCCGCTCCATAGGAGTTAGGTTATTTAATTTCGCAGCTTCTTGTTGAGCACTAGACTGGACTCCACGATTTCCATTCTTGAACAGATTTTTGAAAGCAGTGAGAATCTGATAAATCGTTGAGTGCCAATCATTCGTGGAGGATGAAGGAATATCAGACAAGTGTGCTTTGGCAGAGGGAAGCTTCTCATTACGATCTTGACCATCTTCAGTGGTAGAGTGAGAGGACTCTACGATCATCTCCTTGGGCATGATCCTTCTTCCATCAGACCCCACTCTACAATCGTAGGGAATGAAGTGGTTTTCAGCATGTTGGTAGACTTTGTAGTGAGGCTATTCATTGATCATCTTGGTTGCAAACTTCTGTATTATTGGAAAATTTTGTGACACCAGCTCTAGGTTGGGAAGATGAGAGAAGACCAATGTGAGATAGCTGTTATCTTCTGTGAGAGATGCTTTTACCCATGGCATATGAGGGTGAAACCACCTTATTGCATGGTTCTTAACTTCAGGATCAGAGATTATAGTTGATGTGTCTAGCTTCATAGCCTTACGATTGTTGAGCCCATTTTCTGCAGTCATCATTACCACATTCAGGATTTCATTCCCATTATTGATCCATCTGCCAGGGAGCACATCCAGTGATTCGTGAATTTCGACTACAATCTTTCTCTTGCGATTTACAGGATGGGGAATGTGAAAATCTTCTGGTTCTTCTTCTGCAGAACTTGAGTTTCTTCCATCTTCTCTTTGTTCTGAATTGAAGTTAGAACTTTGTAGATTTCCCTCATCGGACTCATTAGTTTGTTCCTTCATTGTATCATCATTCTTCATTTCTTCACCTTATGAGCTTGTATCATGCTAACTGCTTTCATCTGATTCATTAGAGAATTCTTCATGATGGCATTCATCATTAGTGACTTCTTCAGCATCTTCTCCCTCGGGTTTAGACTCATCATCACTCAAATCAATGACAGCAGTAGAAGATTTTCCTTTCTTCTTTAGAGCAGATCTGGTAAGCAATCTGTTGCTTTTTCTTCTCCTTGGAGGTTCAACTATAGGAGTTTCAGACTCCTCTTCTTCTTCAGAATCCAAAGCTTCTGTATCATCAGACAGACTTCATTGATGTTCAGAAACAGTAGGGGCATGTCTTTCTTCTTCAAACTTAACATCTTTTGAACTTGTTGGAGCATTGGCAGTAGGAGATGCAGTTGTGTCAACTTGCAACCTTTCTTCATCATCAGAGTGGATGCTCTGCGAGTTAGCCATAGGACTTGCATATTCTTCTCCGCCATCGGTGTTGACGTCGGGATTTTTGTGTGTCCCTTTTTGTTACTTGTTCTTTGGTGTTCTCATGTTAATGTGAGATTTGTTTAAAAAAATAAGTGAAAAAGGTCCGACATGTGTAATGTCGACGATTTAACTTTAAGAGTCGCCAGTTGGTGTATTTAACTGGATGCACCAACGCAACCGAAAAGGTTTGCACATTGACCCAGTGTTTTGACATTGCTAGACGGGTCAATGAAACCGAGATTCATTTTGGGTCCGGGGGCTTGATTATGCGGTGGGAAGGTGTTAGGCACCCCCCAACATCCATGTTACCACGGTGATCGCCACTTTTCAAAGAAATTGTTATATGAATGTGTGTGTATGTGTGTGTGGATCAATGTGCAATTATTTGAAAGTAGTGCGAGGCCTCGTTCGCACCTATATACACAAGGTTTGAATTTTATAAAAAAAATCAGTTTTAACCAAGATATATCAATGAAGTTTTGTAAAAGAGGTTTTTCAAACCTGGTGCTCAATAGGAATTGAGACCTTTTCATACTTCCATTTTATTATTAAATGTTCGGCTTGTTTGCTTTTATTTTTGAGATACGAAGCATTCTCGAGAAAATAATATACAGCAGTGCCAAACTCCTCATGGGCATAATAGCCATCTAAGGAAATTCAGACACTGTAAAATAATGTACATGCTACTTACAGCTGAAAAATGTCCATTATGGGAACCGAATCTAGATTCAGTAAACTGAACCTGTGATCACATGATTCCTAGGCTCACATAATATTGCAATTTGTATGGAAAGCAGTAAGCAGTTCTATATATAAAAGCTGTAAATATATATATATATATATATATATATATATATATACAGACATGATCAACCACCCCGAAGCAACTCCATGGGGGATCGGAAATGTAAATATATAAAAGCGGTAAATATATTTATATGGACATGATCAACCACCACGAAGTAAACTCTAGGTGGGACGAAATGTAAATAAAGCTTGTAAAAGCGATCAACTGCCATGAAGTAAACTCCAGGCAGGACAGGAATGTAAATAAAGCTATAAAAGGCCACGAAGTAAACTCCAGGCCAGATAGGAATGTAAATATATATATATATATATATATATATATGTACAAATATATATATAAAAGTAGTAAATGCACCGGATGTGAATCCAGGTTCATTGGATATGTCCAACAACAATTATATATATATATATATAAAAGCAATTAAATGCACCGGATATAAAATCCAAGCTCATCAGACAGAGTCTGACCACAGTTTATGTATATAAGTGTGTGTGTATATATATATATAAGCAATTAAACGCTCCAGACCAAAGTCTAGGCTCAATTGACGCATAACTCGATAATGTTAGTCCATATATGAAATATATACATATATATAAGTATATATACAGACATAAATGAAAACCACAGACCGAAGTCCGAGCAAACACACTCACACGACTCTCAACGTGTACAACAGTGTGTGCTAATATGAGAAGAAGGCTTTATAGAATATAAGAAGGCTTACAGTGGGCTGCCAAAGTAGACTTCTATTGCTTTAAATGGATAAACACTCAGCTCTCGCCGGATAAAAGATAGCTATATGTGAGCTAAATAGTGTTCAGAAGTGAGGAAACACTCAAAAGATGTGTATGCAGAGCAAAATGGACAGGGCTTCCTCGCCTTTTTTCCTCCCTCTTCTTCTCAAATGGCCGCAGGTACACCTGCGGCAGCCGCTGTTGTACATGCGGCTGGTCGTGGTGCATCTGAGCCTCGTGGGTCCCGTTATCTCGTAGTACGTGCAGTCTTGCACTGTAATGTCCGCTCAAACTTGCAAAACTTCAATCCAAGCATCAAAACGAGTTATATCTGACCTTCTTCGGACCGCTTGTGTCGAGAGTTACGCAATTACATAGATTAGAGGTTGTACGAAGTCAGGAAGAGGGGTCTATGCCCATGGTCTTCAAGCTTCAAATTTTATCCAAAGTCTGCCATGCTTAATAGTCACTCGGGATTGTCAATCCTCGGCTCTTGTGGGACATTGTTGGATGTATGTATGTATGAAGTGTTGAGAAGACGCACCATTGTCGAAGGAACAAGATGACGTTTGAGTCCTCGCCAGGGTTATCGTCGGTTTGAGTTGAAAGTAGACGTTGCTCAGGGTTACAACTGAGATTGGACAACTTGCTAGTATGTCGTGATGTCATCTTGTTGATATGGTAAGATTACGTTATGACTCCTCACCGGGGTTATCGCTGGTTTAAGCAGAAAGTAGACGTTGCTCAGGGTTACAACTGAGATTGAACTGCTGCTTGTTTGTATGTATCATTGTCGTCTGTGGATGTTCCTGTCTGCTCGTTGTCAACTCCGGGTCTGAGGTGTGTGTGCCTCGACAGGATGTCTGAGGTTGAAGCTAATTTCATATGTTTGAAACAAGCATTTCTGGGCTTATCGTCGAAACTGCAATGGCATCCCTTGGGGCTATCACCAAGGATGGGGTTGCTACTCCCAGTGTTTCTCTGGGACTGGAACTAAGCATCGCGGTGTTATCTCTGAGACAAAATTGTCCTCTTCGGTGTTGTTGCTGGTCTTTTAATCTACATATCTTGGGGTTATCTCAGAGATTGGAAATGACATTCCCGGTGTGTGTTCCGGGTTTGAGATGATGTTCCCGGTTTGTGTTCTGGGTTGGAACTGAACTTTCGGTAGTATTCGGAATGGATGTAATCTGTCTTTCAGGGATATCTCCAAAAGACGAATCTACCCTCCTGCAATGTTAGTAATAGGAGTGCAGAAAATTTTGAGTGTCTACAGATGCCCCTCTTTATCATATTCATGCAATGCAAGGCATGGATATGATAAGAATCCTAGACACTTGAAATGCAAGCAAGATAAATATGATGTTATATGCAGCAACATGATGCAAATGCATGTAAAATGCATGAATGATTGTCAGGTAATCCTGTTGGGATGACAATTAGTGATGGCTTGGACATGCGATCCAAGTTTCCAAGGAAGTTTGACATTGGGGCTATCACCAAAGTCTTGAATCCTAGACACTGGCTTATATTCCATAGAGGTACCTCTTGTGTGTAAGAGATCTGTGGGGATAAAGCTTTGTCTGTTTGAGGATGTGTATAACATATTCCCTCATTCTGTCGGAGTTACTGCCAATAATTTGTTTTTATCAGGGTTGCCTGATCTTCGCTGATGTGTGTATCACCGGATAAATCCCTGCTGGATGCATTATCAAGGCTGCTTCACCTTCATTGATGTATGTGTCAATAGTAGCATTGCGTTGTAGCCCCCACCGGGGAAGGTTACTTCGATGGGTTTACTTGTCATCCGCTGACATGACGTCAAGGCTGCTTGACCTTCATTGATGTGTGTATTAATGGTTGCATTGCGTTGTAACCCCCGCCGGGGATACGTAGATGCTTGAAAGATGTGCGTTGTGACCCCCGCTGGGGATACGTAGATGTTGATAACTTCGGCGTTGTAACCCTCGCCGGGGAGGTTTAATATTTCATAGTTTTGCGTTGTAACCCCCGCCGGGGATGTTTTATATTTCGTGGTTTTGCATTGTAACCCCCGCCGAGGATGTTTTATATTTTGTGGTTTTGCGTTATAACCCCCGCCGGGGATACGTCAGGGTTTCCTGACACTCATTGACAGCATTGGACCTTTGTGGGGTATTGCCGAGCATGATCTGTGAAAGTTGAGCTCATTGGTATAGTATACCCTGCATTTAGGCGAATACCTTTGAGACGACGGGAGTTTAACTCAGACCGACAAGAAACAAGGATTTCAGACTATTCCGCTCTATCGTGTATCACTTTTATTCCTGATTTGGCCTTTTCAGCTTGTGAGACCTCCTTTGCAACTCTAACTGAAGCAAGCCGGAGGTGTGGGACCCATGTAGGAGTGCCGCAAGTGTACCTGCAGGAGCCGTAGGTTAGCATGCGGCCAACCGTGCCTATGTATAGGCAATTGGTTGCTTTCATAAGTTATTTTCAAGTTGCGCATCGAAGGAAATCTGAGAGCTCTTCTTTAGATCTGCTGAGTTCGGGAAACTTTCTGCATATTATGCCACCGTATAAGCGTTCTTCACTGTCCTGGTAACCGTTGGAAAATGAATTATCACATGAAATGCATTTAGACACATAGTAGTGAATATGCATGCTGATTTGACTTGATAAAAAATATTCAACATAGCAAATGTTAGTATTAAACCATGCTGAATATAATGATGTGAAAAAATTTAACTTTTGAAACAGTCAAATTGGCACCTTTTACTGTCATTTCTAATCCTATATGAGGACAAATGAGTAAAGGTAGACAAGTAAAATAATCCTGGTAATTAGACTACACTTACCAATTTTTTACTGCAACGTATTGATGTATACAAGATATATATGATTGTGTATAGGTGTGCTACTGAATGGCCACCTAGTCATGCCTGTGTGCATGTGGATAGTCCCATTTACAAAGGGGCTATGGCAAAATTTTCCCAAAATTTAGGTATTGGGTAGTCATGCATTTTAACTCTCATCAGAGATGTATGTTAAAACAATGCATGCATGCATGTAATCATAGAATGCATTTTGAAAATACTCCAGGTAAGAAATTACCACACCCTTTCTGAGGTGATTTGGAGACTTGTTGTCCAGATATTATGGATCTGGATCAGCCGAGTAGTTCCCGCAGGACCACTTCTGGTGTAATGAGGCGAGCTTTTGAAGAGCCTCAGCGCTGTTCTGTTAGACAGCCTCGTCCCTTGGCGGTGGCGGTGATACGTCCTATTCGGGTTGAAGAGCCGAATGTTGAGGATGAGGTGGAGGATACACCAATCGAGGTTCCTGCTCCTGTTGTACGTGTTCCCCGTAGGGAATTGCCAGGTATTCAAGTGGCGAACCCAGATCTTCTGGGTGACTTGAGTAGGCATCCTTCAGTATACCTGCATGCAAACGTGGTATGAAGTTAGATCTTTAATCTTCCTTATTTCATATTGATGAGGAGTCAAGGTGTCTGTTGTTGATCTACATTTTATTTAGGTTCCCGGCTTCACACAGCCTCGAAGGAACTGGTTTAGCATCCACTCTATGTATCAGGCCTTGCATGATGACTACAGAGCGATTGTCCATGGCAGGGGATTCAGGAGGTTCTTCTCCATTCTACCCCGTCGCTGTCCCTGGGGTTACCTCAGGGAATTGTCTGAGCGGTGGTTTCACTAGACTCAGTCACTCTATTTGCTAGACTGCGAGGTGATGATGACGTTGATGGATTGGCGGTTTATCATAGGTATGGAGTTTGGAGGGGAGCCGGTGCCTTGCACTGCATATATCAACCCTACTGCCGTCAGATCCTTGTTGGGAGTTCCGACGGAGATGCTCAAGGGCAAGACTGTTCGTACAGGTCCTTTGAGCGTAGATGTTATGAGTAGGCTGTTGAGTGAGCCTATACCCGATGATGTGAGAGTCAGGGATCACGTTCTCTGGTGATTGTTCCTGTTGATCATTAGGGGCTGCTTCATAGCAGATAACTCTTCTACGGTGTCCTTCGCTTTGATCAGCGCCACTCGTCACATGTACCGTGTAGGAGAGTATGATTGGGGTTCCTACACCTTTGCCTATTTCCTCAGGGGAATGCGCATGTGATCGTAGGGCTTGACAGAGGCGTGGTTAGGATTCTACCCATTTCTGCTGGTGAGTGTTTCTCTTGTCTTTTCCCATGTATGGGTTAAGAGTATTGACTGACAGTAGATGTTTGCCTTTGTGTTGGTAGTTTTGGGCCTATGAGAGGCTTCCTTGTTTGTGTCCTGTAAGCGTGTTAGGTTTAGATACCTATCCACAAGGACGGAGGTGGCATCATTTCATACTGACGGAGGTCCCTGTTGCTGAGGGTTTCACTCATTGCCGCCTACAGTTGGAGTTATTGACAGCCGATGTCATCACATGGATTCCCTACTCTGGAGAGCATTTGGGTGTTGGTTTTGAGGACGGGTACCCGACTGGAGTTGAGTACCTCATTTCCACCCGCAGGATTCCTCTCTTCACAGATGGAGGATGGGAGCTCTATTTAGGAGAGCGTGCTATTAGGAGCACTACAGGAGAGATTAGTATACCGATCTTACCTCCTGCCAGGCGTTATTGGCCTGTTTTGCAGTCACCCATCATTGACATCCCATTGATGGGGATTGACAATTTTACATTATCAGAGGGCCCCTGTTTTCAAGAAATGTTCCAGCATTTGTGGATCCCTCGTACCATTGGAGCTCAGACCCGCGCCACATAGTTTATGGGGGAAATGGTTCCAGGATCCGTGATGATGACGGATTGGCTTGCCTGTGTCAGAGATCCGACTCATGTGACACAGATTAACAGATTGACTCGGGCAGAATGGGACCGGTCACATCTTTTTATTCGACATTTGGGCAGAGATCCTGTAGAGGTAGATACTTTTGATCCTTCCACTGCACCCGTCCCTCATGTGACCCATATGGTTTTGTCACAAGCAGATCCTCCATCAGATAGGCGACATCCCAGAGATAGAGATCCAAAGACTCAGAGGAGTTACATCAGTGGACAGGATCGATGATGTGTACATCAACACTCTTGATTTTTCTCGGATGTATATCTCTTTTGCCTCTTTTGATAGCCCTCTCTCGTTGTATGTTGGGTAGTTTCACCATTTCCTCAGATTTTAGTCAGCATAAAGATGTATTAGATGATGATATACTTAGGAATGTATGTACAGCTTTCCATTCCCTATATCATATTGCCATCTATTGTATCATGCATGTTATTATGTTATGCATATGTATGTATGTCCAAAGATATTCAAAGATCGACCCTGGATGGTCTTATGACACGGCCCAGATAGATGTCTTCTTCGACAGCTTAGTCAGATTGATCATACCCCACCATTTGTGGTGGTAGGCGTATCTTCCATGGTATGATAGTATATCACCATCGATACGGTGATCGTAGATAATTTGGTCAGAGCATACTTATGACCTGTTGATGTTTTAGGGTCCCACATGATTTGTAGAGGACATGCTAGAGCAGTTGGTATCGGAGAGACATGTTTTCCGATTTGGGACCTAGGAGTCGACTCTACTTTGGAGGACTATCTGGCCGATTGATGATCTGCCATTGACGACGCACTCCTTAAGTGCATATGGCTATTGGAGATATGAGTAGGCAGTTCATGACCCTCACTGGATTGAGACGTAGAGTGGTCCAGGACGAGATTACATCTGGCCATGTGATATCCTAGCGTTTCCTGTTTGACAGGTTTGGCTCTAAGGACACCTTTGCATGGTATTCCAGGGATTGCCCCACACCAAAGGACCATTGGCGTTTAGCCAGAGTAGATGTATTGCTTCTATGCGTATTGTCATACGTCTTTATGCCGCGGAACATGGATGAGCTGGATATCAGCGTCATTATGGCAGTGAGAGCTCTCAGGGAGGGTAGTACCATTGTACCGATGATCATTGTAGAGACTCTGAGGTCAGCTACATATTGCTTCACTTATCCGGCAGGAGTGTTTACAGGTAGTTCGGTCATGCTGTATATGTGGTTTATGTCACACTTGAGACCGATTGGCACATTTAGACGGCAGGGGTTTTGTCTCACCTAGGAGATAGCCATGTCACTCACTCCTTTCACCGCAGAGTGCACAAATGTCGCATCGTGGTCGCTTTTCTCGCGGGGATTAGAGATCCGTTTGCCATATTACCGTGTTCGTATTTAGTTCACCCTACGCCTTCATTACTCATGCTCCGGGCATGGATTATCTCCCTCCGGGTGGATTGAGGGGCATGATTACTTACCACCCACCGGCCGTGATGTGTCGGGCTTAACCGTTCGTGATTTACATCCGTATGAGGGGCAAGAGAGTCGTGCTTTCAAGGCCACACCATTTATCGATGGAGCATGATCCCAGTTATATGCCCGCTGGGATCGGCCGAGAGTTGGCCGAAGTTTTCTCATCACCATCCAGTTGTTCTCGCAGAGTATTCAAAGATAGATGGAGATAAAGACTGCATCGGATGCGGTAGTATCCACAGTGCAGGGGATTGATTCTGACGATGAGGAGCCTATACAGGAGGCTGTTATTCCCACCGATGATTTGACTGTTGGGCTGCCAGCATTTGTGATGGATTCTCCCACCCCGAGTGCCACTGTTACTCAGTATTCGACACAGAATTTGAAGCAGAGCTTACATCTGTTGACCTATGAGAGAGATCAGGCTAGGGCCGCAATGTTGATAGCTCTTGATGAGAGAGATACCGCTTTATTGGAGAGGGATGAGGCTAGATCAGCCAGGGATGTATTGATAGTGGAGCGTGATGTCGCCTTATCTGCTAGGGATGTGGCCATTGCAGATAGCACTTCAGTGAGATCCCTGATGACTGTTAGTCTTGCCGACATGAGTGCTTACATTGATGAACATTATGCCACCATGCAGTTATCCTATGATCTGCTAGCTCATGTAGATACCCTTGGGCAGGAGCTTGCAGTGCTTCCTTCGTCTTCAGAGAGGGATGCTATGTTAGATCTGATAGTCCGCATACATACAGATCTGTAGATAGCTTTGTATTTTCCTACACAAACTAGCTTAGCCATTTTGTCATGTACAGCACAGATGTATATATCAAACAATATTATATATTGCAGGGAAATATATTTTGATTCACTTCCCTTTTAGTTATGCCTTGATACTTTCTTGATGTTTGCATATTTCTCCAGGGCCTTGTGATCTTGATGCATTCTGAACTTACCCTTGATAGATGGACATTGAGACATCGCAAGATCTCTCGAGAATGGATCATTGATTTCTATAAATCCCTACCATCTTTGGTGTCTTCGGGACTAGTATCTCAGATGGAAAAGTGGAGAGGAGGGTAGTTTTTCCTCTCTAAGATCGACTGCGCACTACGATGGTCGCCAAGATTTCTATTTGTGAGAAGCCTAGTTAATTCCATCTCTTATGGGTTGGTATTACTCTTTGAGGCACGATCGCAAATTTAGATGGTCACCGAATCTTCTATTTGTGAGAAGAGGTTGGGTAATTCCATTCCTTTGATCTCAAAACCGATGAAATGGTGCGAATTGAAGATTGATCCCAAAGATCGCAGTGACAAGTATGTTGTTCGGTAGGGGTTAGACCGCACCATGAATGGTCGACTACGCACTCTTATTGAAGAGGAGATCAAGTCTCGTAGTTCAACCAAGTGTAGGAGGTTCAACGTCAATGCGGAAGCGTATGGGTGTAGAAATATTTTGTTGTTTTTGTTGCTTTGTAGAGAAAGGGCGTAAATGTTTTTTGTTGTTTTTTTTATTATGACCGCCATATAGAATATGGTTGCCTACATACCCCTCGGGTATCAGGGAGATCAAGTAGACGTAGTTCGCCCCTCAGGACGAATTGAAGGCGAAGAGAAGTGTGAATCCCATTTTCAGGCTATACTGCGGAGAGAATAAAGTTTGATCCCATAATGGGGACAAACTGCAAGTGTGTAAAAAGTTTGATCACGTCCTCAGGACAAACTGCAGGCGTAGAAAAGTTTAATGCCGTCTTCAGGATAATTTTCAAGCGTAGAAAAGTTTAATCCCATCTTTAGGATAAACTACAGGTGTGAAAGGTTCAATCCCGTTTTTCAGGATAACCGAAATTGTGAGAGGTTAAATTCCATCTTCAGGATAACCGAGATTGTATGAAAGGTTTGAAATGAAGTAAAACCAGTCACTTGGCTTGTATGTTTCCGAGGGGCGTGTATGTTTCCTTGAGGGGCAGAACCGGAATGACAGGTGATTTGAGGATCAAAACCAGGATGTTTGTTTGATGGTAACTTCAGACATAGTACCGTTTCACGGTGTGCGAGTTGATAAGCTGTGGAAATTCATCGCCATCCATTTCCTACAATCTGAGAGCACCTCCTTTCAATACTTCCTTGACAACAAATGGGCCTTCCCAGTTAGGAGCAAATTTTCCCTTAGATTGATCTTGGTTGTCAATGATCTTCTTCAAAACTAAGTTATGTTATTTGAATTGCCGTAGTCAGACTTTTCTATTGTAAGATCGTGTTATCCTTTGCTGATATAACTGACCATGGAAGATTGTCGCGGTTCTCCTTTCGTCTATCAAGGATAATTGGTGATACATGTCTTGTACCCACTGGTATTCATCCAACTGAGCATCCATCAATACTCTGAGGGATTCCATTTCCACTTCTATGGGGATCACTGATTCCATTTTTTGCATGATCTTCTTGATGTTTTTATTAGTCTCTTCAACAACACCATTCATCTTTTTATTAGGCTAACAGATTCATCTTTGACGGTGAAGTTGAGAGATGTTTGATGTGGAATTTTCTGCATAACTCCTCCATCATTTTGTTGTTGAGGTTCTTAGCATTATCTGACACAATGACCTCTAGTTGTCCATATCGACATATGATATTGTTTCTGATGAAAGCAATGATAACTTCTTTAGTGACCTTGGGGAAGGATGCTGCTTCTACCCATTTGGTGAAGTAGTCGATGATGGTGAATATGAATCGATGTCCATTATTAGCTTTGAGCTCGATGGGCCCGATCACGTCCATTCCCAACATTGAGAAGGGCCATGGCAAACTCATATTGTGGAGTTCCCTTGGAGGGGCATGGATAGAATTTCCATGAATCTGGGATTGATAGCACCTCTTGACGTGATCATCATAGTCAGCTTTGAGTGTAAGCCAATAATGTCCTGCTCGAGAATTTTCTTGACAAGTAAGGGGGCCATGTGTGGGCCACCATACTCCACCATGGATCTCATCCATGAGTCTCTGAGCTTGGTCTTTGTCTGGACATCTGAGGAGACCTAATCCTGCATCTCTTTCTTAAAGTGCATCTCCGCTCAGGTAGAATTTCATAGCAAGTCGATGAATCCGCCTCTTCTCAGTTAGGCTCGCCTTAGCGGGTGTAGATCCATCTCGTAGATACTCCTTGATGAATTGATACCAAGGGTTGTGGATGGGAGGTAGCTCATTCGATACTTCTCCAACGTAATTCCCATAGACTGGGCTCTTTGCAGAGTAAACGTGATGCTTGGTATGTTTTCCTTGTCCGGTATGTAAACCAAGGAGGCCAATGTTGCTAATGTATCTGCAAATTCATTCCTATTACGAGGAATGTGTAGAAAGGAGATTTCTTCTAACTCCAAAGCCATCTATAAAACATGTTGATGGTAAGGCAGCAAATTTAATTCTTTGGTTTGATAGATTCCTGTGGATTGCATGATTACCAATTCGGAATCCACAAAGACAGTTAACCGCCTGATGCCCATTGAACGAGCAAGTTTTAGCCCCATGATACAGCCTTCATACTTAGTTGTGTTATTGGTGCTGACCAACTGCAATTTGACGACGACGGGATACTGCTCCCCCGTACCGGATATTAAAACTATTCCAGCTCCAGAGCCTTCAGTATTAACAGCTCCATCAAAATATATTCTCCACGTACAACATGTATTGTACTGATGTTGTAACTGAATTGTAATTACCCCTTAATCAGGAAAGTATGCTTCTAAGGGTTTGTAATCCCCTGCAGGTGCGACATCCAGTTGATCCGCAATTCCTTGACCTTTACCAGACTTTTGTGTCACATAGATGATGTCAAATTGCTGTAGGATCAATTGCCATCTGGACAGTCGACAATTTAGTATGGGCTTACTGAACACACACTTGAGAGGATCCATTCAGGATATGAGATGGGTTGTGTGACCATGGAGGTAATGTTGTAACCTCATGGAAGCCCATGCTAAAGCACAACAAGTCTTCTCAATTAGAGTTTACTTTTGTTCACTGATGCTGAATCTTTTGCTAAGGTATTAGATAGCTCGTTCTTGGCCTCTGTTGTCTTTCTGCCCCAGCATGCAACCCATGGCATTGTCATTTACGGATAGGTACATGAACAGGGGAACATCATCCCTGGGAGGTAACAAAATAGGAGCGTTAATCAGTTGCTCTTTAATGGTAAGGAAGGCTTTCTGACACTCATCGTTCTATTTCATGGAGGAGTTCTTCCTTAATGACTTGAAGATAGGCTCACAAAGTTCTTTGTGAGTTGAGAAATGAATCTGCAAATGAAATTCATTCTTCCCAAAAATCCCCGTATTTCCTTCTTTGTCTGAGGAATGGGCATTTCCTTGATGGCCTGGATTTTAGTAGGATCCAGTTCAATCCCTTTGTGGTCGACTAGAAACCTAGCAACTTTCCTCGACTTAACACCAAAGGCGTGACTTGGGGATTCAACTTCAAGTTGTATTTCTACGCAACCTGTTGAAAAGTTTTGTGAGATGGTCTAAGTGGTCATCCTCCTTTCGGGATTTAACAATGATGTCATCCACGTAGATCTCTATCTCTTTGTGCATTAAATCGTGGAAAAGAGCCATCATAGCTCGCTGATAGGTTACCCCGGCGTTAATGAGGCCGAATGACAATCGTCTGTACCAAAAGGTTCCCCAAGGCGTGATGAAAATAGTTTTCTCACGGTCCTCCTCAGTGACCATAATTTGATGGTACCCCGCAAAGCAATCAGCAAAGGAGTACATGCCGTATTGAGCAGTATTGTCAATAAGAATGTGGATAAAGGGCACGGGAAAGCAATCTTTAAGGAAAGCTTTGTTCAAATCCATGTAATCCACGTAAACTCGCACCTTTTCCCCTGGTTTAGGCATGGGAACAATGTTAGATATCCACTCCAGATATGTAGACACCATGATGATTCCAGCTTAAAATTGTTTTACAATTTCCTCTTTGACTTTTAAACTCCATTCAGGTTTCAATCGCCCGAGCTTTTGCCTAACTGGCTTGAATACTTCTTTGATGGGAAGGCGATGAAGAACAATGTTAGTGGACAAACCCACCATGTCTTCATGAGACCATGCAAACACATCCTATAATTGGGTTAATAGTGCAACCATGTCATTCCGTTGATTTATGGTAAGGTCTGAACCAATTTGGATTTGCTTAGGGTTGTCTAAGGTTCCGAGATTAAAAGGAGTGGTTTGATCAAGATTGGGTCTGGGTTTATCTGTGACCTATTCCTTAATCTCCTAAGGTGTCTCAATGTCCTCTTGGATGTCCATCAAGTCTGAGTCCAACTTCGCATCAAAGTTACAGCCCTTATGGAGAAAAGGCATGTCATCAGCAAGGACATGCACATCTAAATTCAGAGTCCTGAAACAAAAGATTCTTTCACTTAATATATGCAATCTGCTCGATCATACAAAAGTGTTAGCATGTACTTGATAAAATAACTGCTAGTCTTTGTAAAGGAAAGCGAAAGCAAGTAATTAAAGTTATCTACAGGGCAGAGGGATTTTCTGCCCATTTTACCCTCATCGACCAATGAATGGAGTGCTGCTCCAATTGTCGAGGGCAAAGTCCTGATGAACTGCAGTGATGGAAGGATCGTAATTGTCCTCCTTCTCCAGAATTATAACCATGACATCTAGGCAATCATCATTTAGGGTGTATCTATTTTTATGTTCGTTATGAACAATGACGCGAATGCCTGCCATCATCAAGGCAAGGTCATGTTTACATTTTCGTTCCTTTTCTTCCACTTCGGGATTAGGAATCAGCACCTCTTTTGCTTTGATTGGCATTGGTTTCGGAAACAGCATAGCTGCAACATGTGCTGAACCCTTTACTGTAGATTGCATTAACTCATGAGGTAAAGGTATAGAGAATCACCGTGCGGCGGAAGCTTGAGGAACCTGCTTGTGCTTATAAGGATTCCTGTGACTGAAACTGGCAGAATAGCCTAGTCCGGCTGTTCTGATTTAACTGGACATTTGAATAGGATGCTTAATACCCTACTTATCTTTACCAAGCCCTTGTCCAGGTTGATAACCCAATGACATCATTTCTTGAGTGGCCTACATAACCTCGACAAAAATCTTGGGTATGGGAAGTGGCGCTCCAATAGAGTGGTATTGCGTGTTACTCACTTCCAGAGTATGAAAACTTGCCGGTTCAACTTCTGAATTGAAGCTAATAATTGGTAGAGTTCCTTGTTCAGGACAATCCAGCTCAGCGTTGACAGTGACTAGACTGTTGTTGATAATGTATTTGAGTTGTTGATGTAGCATGGAGAGAACAGTTCTAGCCATGTGTATCCATGGTCTCCCCAATAGCAGGTTATATCCTGAGTCTATCTTGAGGATGTGGAAGGATACATTGAATCTATTAGGACCAATCTCAATTGGCAAGTCAATCTTTCCAACGGAATTTTGTCGGGATCCATCAAAAGCTCTGATGACCGTGTGGCTGCTTTGGATCGGCTTGAGATTTATATTCATCTTTACCAAGGTGGAATAAGGACATATATTTAGAGATGAGCCTCCATCTATCAATACTCCTGCTAGCATATACCCGGAAGACAAAACTGTAATATGCAAAGGCTTATAATGACCGGTCCCATCCGGAGGTATGTCGTCATTAGTGAAGGATATCACATTATTGTTGAAAATGTGATCAACCAAATGTTGACATTTTTCCAAGTCCACTGATTTTGGCAAATAGGCTTCTTCTAAAACCATCAGCAAGATCTTCCGATGATCCTCGGAAGAGAAAACCAAGTCCAGTATCAAAATCTGGTGTGGAGCTTCTCACAAGCTTAAAACCACTTTGGCTCATTCTGGCCCATAGTGCGGAGGAATTTTTCAATCTTCTCCACGGGAAACTTCCCCTTTGCTTCGCAAGTAGGTTTAATAACCCGTTGAGGTAGATACAAATGGATTTTCCTCCTTCCACAAGTAGCGTAGTATGAGACGTGGATCCTTCAGCTTCTCCATAATTCCATGGAACGTTGTGTAAGCTGACAACAAGATATTATGGTCTGAAAGATAAAGAAATTGGCTCTGGTGCGGCCACTTTCAAAGGATTGTCAACTCCTTTGAGTTGAATTGGTTGTATGGGAAATACTTTGACAGTCTCATCATCCACTTCGGATATAACTGCTATTGATACCTTCCATTTGGTTGGACATGCATTCCTACCCTTGAGTTGTACAGTGTAATCATCTGCTATTTGCAAGACACCGCTATCAATAAGATTCTGAATAAGATGGTGGAGTGCCCAAAGATTCTTCTCATCTTTGTGACCCGCGAGAATGTGAAACGATATTGACACATTTCATCGAGGATTGAACCGCCCCAAAAGGGGATTGATGGGAGGAGAAGGAAGGTAATTCTTCCTTCTTCGTTGATCAACATCTATAATATCTCCTCCATAGATTGGCCCAAATAGGTGAATTCCCTCTGATTGGCAAAATCCCGACGGGCTTTAGCATTTGCTCGCTTCACAGCCTTATCCTCCATAGCTTCGTTTTCTAAAGGTGGTGAAGAGGCATTTATAACAAAAGGAAGGAGATAGGCATGCTCCTGCCTGGTTAATTGGCGTGTAACTTGATGCTGGTGGGTCACTAGTTCTGCCAATTGCTCAATTTGTTTGGCAAGAGCTTTCATCTTTCGTTCCATGGTAAACTAAAACATTGCATAATCCCATTTGTCATCACCGTCTATGATGGGTTGGGATGATTCGCTATTAGAATTGGAACCTTGTATAGTGCTCCAACTGATCATGTTGACCTCTTCTTCTTTATGTTGAGGAAGAGGGTTATCTTGTACATGAGGTTGATCTAGTTTAGTGACCACTATCTCACCGTTGTCTATTAGATCTTGAATCTTATGTTTCAAGGCCCAACAATTTTGAGTATCATGTCCAGGTGCCCCATCATGATAAGCACACTTTCGAGTAGCATTAAAACCCTTCCCATTAGGGTTGGCTGGTGGAAGAAGATGTGTAATTTTCTTCTGAGCAGTCAGAAGATCAAGAATATTCTCGAGCGAGTCCCCTAAGGGTGTGAATGTTCGAGGTCGCTTTACTTCTCCACTTTTAGGCAATGGAGGGTTTGAAGGTTATGTTGGAAAAGGGGAGTAATTTCTCCTCTGCATAGGCATGCTTGGATTGCCTTTTTGTCCTTGTAGTATCAAGGAAACATCCTCCTCTTTCTTTTTATGAACCCTCCGGGGGTTGTTTCCATAAGATTCGGTTTGGATGTGCTCAACAACAAGTTTAAGAGCGGCTAGGTCTTGAATTTTACTTGACTTCAATCCCATCTCAGCCATCTCATCGTGTTTGATCATTCCAGAAAATGGTTTGCCAATACCATCTAGAACTCTTTCATAGAAATGAGCTTCCTGTACATCTATAAAAGTCATGACCATTTCTGATTCTGTCATGGAAGGAATAACTTGAGCAGCAAGGCACCTCCACCTTTGAGCATACTCTCTCAATGACTCATTAGATTATTTCTTGACCTTGGTAATTTGGTAGTGGTCAGGAGCCATCTGAGATTGAAAACTTTATTGAGCAAGGAAGGCGTGAGCCAGCTCTTCCCAGCTATAGATCTTAGAGTTGTCTAATCTGGTATACCATGAACGGGCTTCTCCAGTTTGACTTTTTTAAAACAACTGCATTCGAAGCTTTTCATTTTCTGCGTAAGACCCGAGTTCTCCTATGAACACCTTTAAATGTGTATAAGGATACCCTAATCCGTTATACTTCTCAAAATCAGGGGTCTTGAATTTCTCTGGATATTGAACACCAGGAAATATACAAAGGTCTGTATACGAAACACTGCCATGTGTTCCAATCCCTTTGAGAACGCGGATAGTTTCCTCCATTTGAAAGACCTTTTTCCTGATATCACCGGTGTCTGAATCTCCTTTGAGATGGGTGTTTTCAGGGTCTTTGTTGGTTGTATCTGTTAGGTTTGTAATATTCATGAACGCAATCAAATTGCAAAAATAAGCGGAAACGTGGAAAATCAGAGTTTAAAATTTTATAAACCATATACCCGGATCACCCTTTATGCACAATTATTAATTAAACGAAAAGATATGAAGAACAAACATACCCTTGAAGATCCAAGCTTCCTCAGGTACAAGTTCACCTCCAATCCTTTTCGCGTTCAACTTGAATCCACCGGGTTTGGTTCCTTCCTTTGATCAACGTTAGCCACCCTAGTGTTTGGCCTCTGAGGTGATCCACCAGGAGGAAGAAAAAATTCAAGAAGATGGGTGGTTGGCTAAACCCTAGTTTTTCTATCTCTATAGAAAAAGAGCGTACTCTCCAACCATTGGAATTATTACGTATTCTTCATATCTGATATAAGACTCCTCTTATAAAGATATCAAATAACCCTATTAAAATAAGGTATTATTTTATTAAACTCTTTTAATTAAATGGGCTCCCCTAATCTTATTAGGGATAATTAATTAAACTCCTTTAATTAATTTTCCTCCTAATCCTATTAGGAATAAATAAGAGTACTTATATTAAATTAATTCCTAAACTCTTTTAGAAATTAAAATAATAATAATTGTAATAATATTAATAAGACTCCTCTTATTAATTTATATTTAATATTTCAAAATATTAAATAATAAATATTAAGCTATTTAATTTATTCTATCACCATAGATTAAATTAAATATACTTAACATATTATTACGATTATGCCATTAACTTCTTAAATAATTATTCTTCTTTTTATGGTGTGACCCTTTAGGTTCTCCATATTAAATCGGTTGTGAATAAATCAATTAGAACAATTCTAATCTTATTTAAATAAATAAATTAAACAATTAATTTATTTAAATAAATAATATTTATTCTACAATAGGGATAAGCCTCCCTAGCGATCAACGACTTTCCGAGATAATATAGATTTCAACATTAATCATAAAAGAACCTTTGAGTAAATAGTTACTGCATGATTCAATCCTTCCACCATACTGATGTCCCAATTAAATATAAGACATGGAATTCTTTGTCGAGTCTTATTTTATTTAATTATATGTATTTCGACTCTTAAATGCACAACTCAAATATTGCAAATTAGAAACTCCTTTCTAAT
The DNA here is from genome assembly GCA_020205615.1 of Panax quinquefolius. NCBI lineage: Eukaryota > Viridiplantae > Streptophyta > Magnoliopsida > Apiales > Araliaceae > Panax > Panax quinquefolius. The sequence continues at coordinate 16,926 of JAINUW010000103.1, read as the reverse complement.
TTCATTACGCCTTAACCCAAGGACTACTAGGTTGTCATTTATCAAATCACATAGGACATTTCTCTTCTTTTAATAAAGTGGTAGATTCTTTATTGATCATACATTATCTCCATGTACAACTTATTATACCCAAGCATACCCTTTGATATACCCTAAGGGTCTTAAGGAATAAGTCAAAGTATAACTCATCATACACAAGATACTATGATGATCTCAAGGCCAAGGATCACTTGTACTACTATCACTACAGGAATTCATATTGAATGGCAAGTAAAACTCCATTAGGTATTCCTTAGCGAGCCATGTTCAGTGAACTTATTCTCTAATAAGCACCTACATACTTGCTTTAGTGTCTCCACACAAATGATCATGAGATCAATCATCCTCATCCAATGAGTAAGCAACGTATGTACCAATCTATCCGGATTCACTAATCCCCAATTTAGTAATCCAATGATTGGGAACTATTTTAGTTTTAAGCTTTCTAAGAATTTAGATCTCATTAGAATGATCATCATCATTATTCTAAAAGCATTGCTTAAAACTATGGGTTTATCACATATTATAAAACAACATCATGTAGATAATTAAAAGCCTTTAATAAATTAATACTTTTTATTAATAAATGAATAAGATTGTTACAAAGTATATGCTTTATCATCAAACATGATTTGCTTGTGTGCATACTACTTTCAATCTCCCACTTGCACTAAAGCCAATCGTCATGATATCTCATACTCTTCTTCTCTAAGTGGCGATTATCCTACTGTTGGATAAGCTTTAGTTAATGGATATGAAATGTTGTTCATGAGTGTCCACTATCTCTATAGTGATTTCCCATCGTTCAATGATTCTAATAATCAAATGAAAGTGCCACAACACATGTTTAGATCCAAGATGAGACTTAGGAACTATTCCTAGTTACGTAATAAACTTTTAATCCAAACAATCAACTTGCGACTTCATTTATAGCTATATACTTTGTCTTTATCACTAAACCAAAGAACTCTTTCTTTGTTTGGAACCTTTCCAATTCAACGCACTTCACCTTCAAGATAACGCTTTACCTTAAAGTGGATTTTTCTATCATCTTGGTCCATCTGAAAAACTTGAGTCTCATTAAGCCCTCTAGTTTTAATTTAGACCCACCATGAATATGATCACATCCTTAGTGCACATTAAGCACTTTAAGATGTTTTCAGCGACTCATAGTGAACTTCTCCATAATATGACTGATCAACATCAAGTCTCGTACATTTCATTGCATACATGATTGTCACTCATGCGACCTCTCTTTTCAGGAGTCTGTGGGGACTATTAAGAGAGATACACTCCATAGCTCATCGACATGAGACATCTCTTGGAGTTTGCCATGCTAAACGACTTTATCATCAAATGAATATACGTTCCTTGGGTTAAGTCGAGCATCCTCTTAAATCTACCTATATAGATTTATATCCACAATTTAGATACTCTTCCAAATCATTCATGGAGGTTATGTTTAGACAACTTTATCTTTACTGATTGTAGCATTGGTATGTCATTCCTTATCCGTAGTATATCAACATATAGTACTAGGAATATCACGATGCTCCCACTAACCCTTTTGTACACACTAGGTTCATTCTTATTTTTGATAAAATCAAACTCTTTTGATTGCCTCATCAAAACGAATGTTCCATATTTGAGAAAACTTGCTTCAATCCATTTCTCTGAGTGTCTACAACACTTACCTCATCGTATGTAACTGGATCATCATCTTCTATAATGTGTACCTCATCATCATCATCTATGATGAATCCTTACCTCCCAGGTATCTTCGGTACTATTCTAGATTTACGATTCAGTTGTGGTATAATAGGTCTATCTACAGGTTCCTCTTATTTGACTTATAGTATTTTGTGGTTCTTGAACTCTTCAAGATCTATTATCCTACCACTAGCCCCTTTTAATGATAAACACCTTTATCTTAGAAGGCAGCGTGTTTCACAACAAACACCTTTCGCTAAGTAGGATTATAGAACATATACCCTAAAGTAACTTTAGGATGTCCCACAAATCGACACTTATCAAATCTTGTCCCAAGCTTATCCTTTGAAACCTTTTCACATAAGTTGGACAACCTCTTATCTTAACATACTTAAGATTAGGAATCCTCCCTGTCCATAACTTTTATGGAGTCTTGGGGCCGGATTTTGAGGTTACCTTTTGTATATATGCAGCCATTTCTAGGACATGACCATAGAGGGATACTGGAATGTCGGTAAAATCATTATAGACCGTACCATGTCAACAAGGTACGATTTTTCCATTCAGATACATCAATCAATTATTGCGTATCAAGATGTGTCCATTATGAGAAAACCATTTGAGATGATCTAGAAACTTATTGCACAAGTATTTATTCCTTGATCTAATCAAAGAATCTTAATACTTTGTCAATTTGTTTCACTTCTGAATTCTTTGAACCATTCAAATAATTCACACTTGTATTTCAACAAATGCATACATTCAACTCTTTGAATGATCATCTCCTTTTCTTATACTAGTTTGTTCAATTTGCAAAATTATTTTCACGTAAGTCAAGTATATAAAATCCATTAAGTAATATTCCAGTTCTATACAAAACATTATTATTATTATTATAAATAGAACAACAATTGTTCTTAAATATAATACCAAAGATTTCATTGTCCAACAATAAAATGGAAATAATGTTTCTAACAAGTACTGGAATACAATAACAACTTATTGACTTAATAGATTTGCCCAGTAAGCGATCTTCAAACTATAAGTTTCTATGGCTAATGTTGCAACCTTTGCTTCATTTTCCACACATAGGATTACTTATATTTGTTTAGCTTTCTACTTCTGCTTGGTCCCTTTATAAATCTATTTTTATGATAACCAAAGTCGGTATCCAATACCCAAGTAGAACCTTGACTTAAAGAAAAATTATTTTAAATCATGAACAAATTTGTATTTATAACCTAAACTTCACTAAGCTTCTTTGGTTAACCTTTGCAAGATGCTTCTCAGATTTCTTTCCAAAGGTCCAGGTTTATTGCGATGGAAGCAAACTCCTTTGCTATCCATATCGCTTTTTGTTCTTATTATCCTTTGTTTACGTCTTTACATATACCTTCTTTGAATCGTTCTTCTTTTCAGAAGATTCTTTGGCCCCTCCTAGTAAGTCATGGTCTTTCTTGGTTGGAAAGTGACTCTCAACATTTTTCAACATGTTAAACCAAATCGGTGGTGATATCTAGCTTGTTTATATGAAAAATTCACAACAATTGTGAAAGGAGTCCGGGAGTGAGTGCAAGATCAAATCTTGGCTCAACTCTCCATCCATGACAAAACTCGTTGTCCTAATTGATCAATCAAATTGATAATGTTAAGGACTTTTATACATCTTTGTAGTGTCATCTGGTCATTCTAGATCGGAAGAGCTCCTTAGATATGTCGATATCTATCGGTCCTACTTTCCTCACCATCAACTACTTGATGTGCGGGAATATAAGAGAAGCATCCATAGTTTCATGCTGACACTGAAGCTCGTTACTCATAGATTAGCAACATTTTAACATACATTCTTTTATTAATTACCAAAATAATTTAGGTCTTGTTTTAAATTGGTATCTCCCACTATTTTCTTCAAACTATATTACCCTCAATATATATAGTTCGGAAAAATCTAATTAAAGATCTGCTAGTGAGAATAAGGATGTCATTTCAAATGTATATAGCCTTGTGGTGACACAACAAACTATATATAAATAAATAGGTAGACAACTCTTGTCAATTACATCAACTATGTAACTCCTTGTATTTTTGCCTCTTAGATTATTTTTGATTAAGTGGTGGCACATCCGAATCAAAATTATCCAAGTTAAGTCCAACCTAGCACTCCATATATTCAAAAAAGAAAAATATCATCCTTGTGGTGACACAACAAAACAATATTGTTCAATTTTCTTTATAAGCATCAAATGTGATAAATTAACATCTTAAATACTTAATACTTGCCTTGTGGTGACACAAAAACTCATATTAAATATTTAATACTCTATTAATTTTATCATGTTAGAAGGCGACGTTCGATATTCCAAATATCTTTGAACGCTTAGGACTTAATATAAAAATTGAGGGGTTTGTTATTAATTTGTCTCATCTTGTTTAGCGCAAATGCACACACACACACACACACACATATATATATATATATATATAATACGCGTCATATTAATGAACATGCGAAGCATGTTTGCATAATATATAATATATATAAAGTATAAGCATGCACATATAGAATACTATATTCTACCCGGATTGATTATGGACTTTTATTCTAGTTTGGTTAACTAGAGCCACCAAGTGAACCAAAAGGTCAAATCCTAGGGGTGCAAGAATTAATATTTAAATATAACTATTACATTTAAACCGGGCTCCATTACAAACAGGTCTTCAAGCGCTCCTTGTTCCTTGATCTCCAATTCTTCAAAATTAATTCTAACTATTCCTATTACAAAACGATTTAAAATAAATAGAAACCTTGATCGTGATCGAGGGAAGTACATAGGAGGAGATAGAATTTACATTAAGAAAAATTAGAGAAGGCGAGGTGTACGCAGACCCCATTTAATAAAACCCATACAATCATGCATCCAACTAAAATAAAATCCAATCACATTGGTCATAGTCCATAATCAATCTCATTTATTATCATACACATCATCATATGCATCAATAAATAACATTCATCTCATGAATAATAAACATTTAATATATATATTGATATCATTTAATGGGCAAATTTAGTTAGTATAAAATCTAATTTTGAATCAAAATAAACTCCTTTATTTTAATCCAAATTTAAATTAAAATAAAACTATTTTATTTTAATTTATCCAATTTTGAATAAAATAAACTATTTTATTTTAATCAAAATCATTAATCAAAATAAACTCCTTTATTTTAATTAATTATGGAATCCAATTCCATGTAAAAAAAAACTCCTTTATTAAGGAAAACACGGATTTTCTTTTCCCATTCACAAATAAACTCCTTTATTTTGAATAATATGAAATCTTATTTCATATCTAAATAAACTCCTTTATTTAAAGAAATATGGATTCACTTTCCTATTCACAAATAAACTCCTTTATTTTAGGAAACATGGAATCCAATTTCAACTCAATTAGTTATCATGGAATCCAATTCCAACTCTAATTAGTTAGCATAAAATTCAATTTTAAAATTCAAATAAACTCTTTTATTTTAATATTAAAATAAACCTTTTATTTTGAAATTAAAATAAACTTTTATTTTAATTATAAAATTATTAAGAATATTATTATAATATATATATATATATATATATACTACATCATATATATCATATTAAAATATATATTATATGTATAATAAGAAAACAAGAATTGTGAAACTTTATTAATCCTGCAACTTACCAATCATATATATAATATGCTCTTGATTACTTTAATCATTACATGCTAATGATTACTTTAATCATTACAAGCTAATGATTATTGTAATCATTAATGTTTATATCATATATAAATTATAAGGAGCTTTGCAGGACACTTAAAAAAAACGTGAATTACTGAACCTTGAAAATAAAGTAAGCCACGTTGCAACAGTATAAATGCAAGGACTCAGCGAAATTAATATCCACGCCAATCACGAAATTCCCAGTTCGCGGATAATTAATTAATTTTTTTTTAAATAAATTTTATACAATAAAATTTATGTCCAATTAAATTGTTCTAAACACATATCAATACACATATCAAATTTAAAACAATTAATAATTCGCATAAAGGTTTGGCTCTGATGCCACTGTTAGGTTTGTAATATTCATGAACGCAATCAAATTGCAAAAATAAGCGGAAACGTGGAAAATCAGAGTTTAAAATTTTACAAACCATATACCCAGATCACCCTTTATGCACAATTATTAATTAAACGAAAAGATATGAAGAACAAACATACCCTTGAAGATCCGAGCTTCCTCAGGTACAAGTTCACCTCCAATCCTTTTCGCGTTCAACTTGAATCCACCGGGTTTGGTTCCTTCCTTTGATCAACGTTAGCCACCCAAGTGTTTGGCCTCTAGAGGTGATCCACCAAGGAAGAAAAAGAATTCAAAAAGATGGGTTGTTGGCTAAACCCTAGTTTTTCTATCTCTATAGAAAAAGAGCGTACTCTCCAACCATTGGAATTATTACGTATTCTTCATATCTGATATAAGACTCCTCTTATAAAGATATCAAGTAACCCTATTAAAATAAGGTATTATTTAATTAAACTCTTTTAATTAAATGGGCTCCCTAATCTTATTAGGGATAATTAATTAAACTCCTTTAATTAATTTTCCCTCCTAATCCTATTAGGAATAAATAAGAGTACTTATATTAAATTAATTCCTAAACTCTTTTAGAAATTAAAATAATAATAATTGTAATAATATTAATAAGACTCCTCTTATTAATTTATATTTAATATTTCTAAAATATTAAATAATAAATATTAAGCTATTTAATTTATTCTATCACCATAGATTAAATTAAATATACTTAACATATTATTACGATTATGCCATTAACTTCTTAAATAATTATTCTTCCTTTTATGGTGTGACCCTTTAGGTTCTCCATATTAAACCTATTGTGAATAAATCAATTAGAACAATTCTAATCTAATTTAAATAAATAAATTAAATAATTAATTTATTTAAATAAGTAATATTTATTCTACAATAGGGATAAGCCTCCTAATGATCAACGACTTTCCGGATAATATAGATTTCAACATTAATCATAAAAGAACCTTTGAGTAAATAGTTACTTAGTACAATTCAATTCTTCCACCATCTGATGTCTCAATTAAATATAAGACATGGAATTACTTGTCGAGTCTTATTTTATTTAATTATATGTATTTCAACTCTTAAATGCACAACTCCAAATAATGCAAATTAGAAACTCCTTTCTAATTTCATTCTACCTTAACCAAGAACTCTGGGTTGTCATTTATCGAATCACATAGGACATTTCTCTTCTTTTAATAGAAGTGGTAGATTCTTTATTGATCATACATTATCTCCATGTACAACTTATTATACCCAAGCATACCCTTTGATATACCCTAAGGGTCTTAAGGAATAAGTCAAAGTATAACTCATCATACACAAGATACAATGATGATCTCAAGTCCAAGGATCACTTGTACTACTATCACTACAGGAATTCTTATTGACAGGCAAGTAAAACTCCATTAGGTATTCCTTAGCGAGCCACGTTCAGTAAACTTATTCTCTAATAAGCACCTACATACTTGCTTTAGTGTCTTAACACAAATGATCATGAGATCAATCATCCTCATCCAATGAGTAAGCAACGTATGTACCAATCTATCCGGATTCACTAATCCCAAATTTAGTAATCCAATGATTGGGAACTATTTTAGTTTTAAGCTTTCTAAGAATTTAGATCTCATTAGAATGATCATCATCATTATTCTAAAAGCATTGCTTAAAACTATGGGTTTATCACATATTATAAAACAGCATCATGTAGATAATTAAAAGCCTTTAATAAATTAATACTTTTTATTAATAAATGAATAAGATTGTTACAAAGTATATGCTTTATCATCAAACATGATTGGCTTGTGTGCATACTACTTTCAGTATCAAACTGATGTTCTGAAACTATTTTTTCCAGACCTTGAACTCCTCCTTGTGTAGAGGATTCTATATGTGTAGGTATCTTCGTAGCCTGAGTAAACTGGTGTAATTTATTTAGTAGGACAGCCAAGTCTATGATTTGTTTACTCAATCCGTCAAATTTTTCTCAAGAAACAACATTAGACTTATAAGAAGAATACATGATTGGCTGTAGGCCTGTGGCTTTTTTGGACTTTGAACGGGTAACATGCCCAATTACTTCCCTATAAAAGACTTACGTAGTTTAGTCTTAGGGTAATATAAATGTTATCATAACATGTCCGTTTAGGAATTTTTTCCTGGAAAACCAGTTGTTAATTGATAACATGTCATGCATGCACATATATTCTTTATATTTTCCATTACATATGAATGAACATGGAATAGAATTACAAGTAAATGTTTTTACAGGTAATTTAAAATGGAAAGTATAAAGAGACTTCCCTCCGCATTTGGTTTATCAGAGGTTGACCTATCTTAGGGTTACTCTCGCGGCTTTTCAGTATGAAGGTTCCCAGATCATCGCAATCTACTTGACGGGAAGTTAATCTGGTCGTTCAACTGGAGTGAATCTTCCCCGGGGAATCATTCTTCCCACAAGTCCAGTAATCAATTACCGACAAGATAGTTTCCTGGTGGAGGGACCACACAACATACATTCACATACAATGTGTCTCACTGTTTATGCAAAATGATGAAATGTACGAAGCACTAATATCACAAATAGATATTTAGCAGTGCAGTAATTAAGATGCATTCGTACACATTCATCAAAAATGTAAATGCAACATTCACACACAAGCATATAACAATTTTGAAAAGCTTGTAATGGCGACTTAAGCCCTCTTACTGGACTCCCTAGCAGAGTCGCCACCTATCGACGTCGGGATTTTTGAGTGTCCCTTTTCGTTACTTGTTTTTTGGTGTTCTCATGTTAATGTGAGATTTGTTTGAAAAAATAAGTGAAAAAGGTCCGACATGTGTAATGTCGATGATTTGACTTTAAGTGTCGACAGTTGGTGTACTTAGCTGGTTGTACCAACACAGCCGAAAAGGTTTGCACATTGACCCAGTGTTTTGACACTGCTAGACGGGTCTATGAAACCGAGATTCATTTTGGGTCCAGGGGCTTTATTATACAAAGGGAAGGTGTTAGGCACCCCCCAACATCCGTGTTACCACGGTGACCACCACTTTTCAAAGAAATTGTTATATGAATGTGTGTGTGTGTGTGTGTGTGTGTGTGGATCAATGTGCAATTATTTGAAAGTGGTGCGAGGCCTCGTTCGCACTTATATACACAAGGTTTGAATTTTATAGAAAAATTCAGTTTTAACAAAGATATATCAATGAAGTTTTGTAAAAGAGGTTTTTCAAACCCTGTGCTCAATAGGAATTGAGACCTTTTCATACTTCCATTTTATTATTAAATGTTCGGCTTGTTTGCTTTTATTTTCGAGATGCGAAGCATTCTCGAAAATAATATACTACAATCTTCGAACTCCTCATAAACATGATAGCCATCCAAGGAAATTCAGACCTTTGTAAAAATAATGTACAAAAGTTTAATACAATTTGAAAAATGTCCATCATGGCAACCGAATCTAGATTCAGTAAACTGAACCAGTGATCACATGATTCCTAGGCTCACATGATACTGCAATTTGTATGGAAAGCAGTAAGCAATTATATATATAAATGTTGTAAATATATATATACAGACATGATCAACCACCACGAAGCAACTCCATGGGGGATCAGAATGTAAATATATAAAAGCGGTAAATATATATATATATATATATATATATATATATATATATATATATATGGACATGATCAATCACCACAAAGTAAACTTTAGGTGGGACGAAATGTAAATAAAGCTTGTAAAAATGATCAACTGCCACGAAGTAAACTCCGGGTAGGACGGGAATGTAAACAAAGCTCTAAAAGGCCACGAAGTAAACTCCAGGCCGAACAGGAATGTAAATATATATATATATGTACAAATATATATATAAAAGCAGTAAACGCACCGAATGTGAATCAAGGCTCATCGGATATGTTCGATAACAATTATATATATAAGTATATATATAAATAAAAGCAATTAAATGCACCGGATATAAAATCCAAGCTCATCAGACAGAGTCTGACCACAGTTTATATATATAAGTATATATACATATATATATATATAAGCAATTAAATGCTCCAGACCGAAGTCTAGGCTAAATCGAGGCATAACTCGATAATGTTAGTCCATATATGAAATATATACATATATATAAGTATATATATACAGACAGAAATGAAAAATACGGACCGAAGTCTGGGTAAACACACTCACACGACTCTCAACGTGTACAACGATGTGTGCTAATATGAGAAGAAGACTTTATAGAATACAAGAAGGCTTACAGTGGACTACCAAAATAGACTTCTATTGCTTTAAATGGATAAACACTTAGCTCCCGCCGGATAAAAGATAGCTATATGTGAGCAAACTAGTGTTTAGAAGTGAGGAAACACTCAAAAGATGTGTATACAGAGAAAAATGGACAGGGCTTCCTCGCCTTTTTCCCTCCCTCTTCTTCTTAAATGGTTGACCCCAAGGCTTGTATATATAGATGGATGGCTGCAGGTACACCTGCGGCAGACGCAGTTGTACCTGCGGCTGGTCGTGGTGCATCCGAGCCTCGCGAGTCCCGTTGTCTCATAATACATGCAGTCATGCACTATAATGTCCGCTCGAACTTGCAAAACTTCAATCCGAGCATCCGAACGAGGTATATCTGACCTTCTTCGGACCGCTTGTGTCGAGAGTTACGCAATGACATGGATTAGAGGTTGTACGAAGTCATGAAGAGGGGTCTATGCCCATGGTCTTCAAGCTTCAAATTCTATCCAAAGTACTGCCATGCGTAATAGTCACTCGGGATTGTCAATCCTCGGCTCTTGTGGGACATTTTTGGATGTATGTATGTATGAAGTGTTGAGACGACGCGCCATTGTCGAAGGAACAAGATGACGTTTGAATACTCGCCGGTTTGAGTTGAAAGTAGACGTTGCTCAGGGTTACAGTTGAGATTGGACTACTTGTTGGTATGCTGTGATATCATCTTGTTGATATGGTAAAATGACGTTGTGACTCCTCACCGGGGTTATCGCCGGTTTAAGTGGAAAGCAAACGTTGCTCAGGGTTACAGCTGAGATTGTACTACTGCTTGTTTGTATGTATCACTGTCATCTGTGGATGTTCCTGTCTGCCCGTTGTCAACTCCGGGTCTGAGGTGTGTGTGCCTCGACAGGATGTCTGAGGTTGAAGCTAATTGCATATGTTTAAAATAAGCATTGCTAGGGTTATCGCCGGAACTACAATGGCATCCCTTGGGGCTATCACAAAGGATGGGGTTGCTACTCCCAGTGTTTCTCTGGGACTGGAACTGAGCGTCGCGGTGTTATCATCGAGACAAAATTGTCCTCTCCAGTGTTGTTGTCAGTCTTCTGATCTACATATCTTGGGGTTATCTCCGAGATTAGAAATGACATTCTCGATGTGTGTTTCGGGTTTGAGATGATTTTCCCGGTTTGTGTTCCGGGTTGGAACTGAACTTCCGATAGTATCCGGAATGGATGTAATCTGTCTTTCAGGGTTATCTCTAAAAGACAAATCAACCCTTCTGCAATGTTAGTAATTAGAGTGCAGAAGATTTTGAGTATCTACAGATGCCCCTCTTTATCATGTTAATACAATGCAAGGCATGGATAGGATAAAGAATCCTAGACACTTGAAATGCAAGCAAGATAAACATGATGCTATATGCAGCAACATGATGCAAATGCATGTAAAATGCATGAATGATTATCAGGTAATCCTGCTGGGATAACAATCAGTGATGGCTTGGATATGCGATCCATATTTCCAAGGATGTTTGACGTTGGGGCTATCACCAAAGTCTTGAATCCTAGACACTGGCTTATATTCCATAGAGGTACCTCTAGTGTGTAAGAGATCTGTGGGGATAAAGCTTTGTTTGTTTGAGGATGTGTATAACATATTCCCTCATTCTGTTGGAGTTACTGCCAATAGTTTGTATTATTAGGGTTGCCTGATCTTCGCTGATATGTGTATCACCTGATAAATCCCTACTGGATGCATTATCAATGCTGCTTAACCTTTATTGATGTATGTGTCAATGGTAGCATTGCATTGTATCCCCCGCCGAGGAAGGTTTCTTCGATGGGTTTACTTGCCATCGGCTGACATGACGTCAAGGGTGCTTGACCTTCATTGATGTGTGTATCAATGGTTGCATTGCGTTGTAAACCCCACCGGGGATATGTAGATGCCTGAAAGATGTGCGTTGTGACCCCCACCGGGGATACGTAGATGTTGATAACTTCGTCGTTGTAACCCCCAATGGGGAGGTTTGATATTTCATAGTTTTGCGTTGTAACCCCCGCTGGGGATGTTTTATATTTCGTGGTTTTGCGGTTTAACCTCCGCCGTGGATGTTTTATATTTCGTGGTTTTGCGTTGTAACCCCCGCCGGGGATACGCCAAAGTTTCCTGACACTCATTGACGGCATCGGACCTTTGTGGGGTATTACCGAGCATGATCTGTGAAAGCTGAGCTCATTGGTATAGTATACCCTGCATTCAGGCAAATACCTTTGAGACGACGAGAGTTTAACTCTGACCGACGAGAAACCAGGATTTCAGGCTATTCCACTTAATCGCGTAGCACTTTTATTCCTGATTTGGACTTTTCAGCTTGTGAGACCTCCTTTGCAACTCTAATTGGAGCGACCCGGAGGTGTGGGACGATGTAGGAGTGCCACAGGTGTACCTGCAGGAGCCGTAGTTTAGCCTGCGGCCAACCGTGTGCTTATGTATAGGCAATTGGTTGCTTTCATAAGTTATTTTCAAGTTGTGCAGCGAAGGAAATCCGAGAGCTCTTCTTCGGATCTGCTGAGTTTGGGCAACTTTCTGCATATTCGCCACCGCATGCGCGTTTCACCATCCCGGTAACACACGCATGTATTTTTTTCAATTTTCTTTGGTTGGAAAATGACTTATCGCATGAAATGCATTTAGACACATAGTAGTGAATATGTATGCTGATATGACTTGATAAAAATTATTCAACATAGCAAATATTAGTATTAAACCATGATGAACATAATGATGTGAAAAAATTTAACTTTTGAAACAGTCAAAGTGGCACCTTTTACTATTATTTCTTATCCTATATGAGGATAAATGAGTAAAGGAAGACAAACAAACTAATCCTGGTAATTAGATTTATATGACTGTGTATAGGTGTGCTACTGAATGGCCACCTAGTCATGCCTATGTGCATGTGGATAGTCCCATTTACAAAGGGGCTATGGCAAAATTTTTCCAAAATGTAGGTATTGGGTAGTCATGCATTTTTAACTCTCATCAGATGTATGTTAAAACAATGCATGCATGCATGTAATCATAGAATGCATTTTGAAAAGACTTGGTGAAGAAATTACCACACCCTTTACTACGAGGTGATTTGGAGACTTCTTTGTCCGAGATATTATGGATTCGGATCAGCCAAGTAGTTCCCGCAGACCACTTCTCGGTGTCTGGGCGTGCTTTTGAAGAGCCTCGGTAGCTGATTACATTAGGTAGCCTCGTCGCTTGGCGGAGGTGGTGATACGTCATATTCGGGTTGAAGTGCCGAATGTCGAGGACGATGAGGAGGATGCACTGATAGAGGTTCCTGCTCCTACTATACGTGTTCCCCGTAGGGAATTGCCAGGTATTCAAGTGGCGAACCCAGATCTTCTGGGTGACTTGAGTAGGCATCCTTCAGTATACCTGCATGTAAACGAGGTATGAAGTTAGATCTTTCACCTTCCTTATTTCCTATTGATGAGGAGTCAAGGAGTCTGATGTTGATCTGCATTTGATGTAGGTTCCTGGCTTCACACAGTCTCGAGGGAACTAGTTTAGCATCCACTCTATGTACCAGGCCTTGCATGATTACTACAGAGCGATCGTCCATGGCTGGGGATTCGGGATGTTCTTCTCTATTCTACCTTATCGCTGTCCCTGGGGTTACCTTAGGGAATTATCTGAGCGGTGGTTTCACCAGACTCAATCACTCCATTTGCTGGACTATGAGGTGATGATGACACCGATGGATTGGTAGTTTATCACAGGTATGGAGTTTGGAGGGGAGCCGGTGCCTTGCACGGTGGATATCACCCCTACTGCCGTCAGATCCTTATTGAGAGTTCCGGCGGAGGCGCTCAAGGGCAGGACTGTTCGTTCAGGTCCTTTTGAGCGTAGATGCTATGAGCGGGCTGTTGAGTGAGCCTATACCCGATGATGTGAGAGTCAGGGATCGCGTTCTCCAGCGACTGTTCCTGATGATCATTAGGGGCTGCTTCTTAGCAGATAACTCTTCTACTATGTCCTTTGCTTTGATCAGCAGCACTCGACACGTGGACCGTATAAGAGAGTATGATTTGGGTTCCTACACCTTTAGCTATTTCCTCAGGGGAATGCACATGGGATCGCAATGCTTGACCGAGGCGTGGTTAGGATTCTACCCATTTCGCTGGTGAGTGTTTCTCTTGTCTGTTTCCATGTATGGATTAAGAGTGTTGACTGACAACAGATGTTTGCCTTTGTGTTGGCAGTTTTGGGCCTATGAGAGGCTTCCTTGTTTGCATCTTGTGAGCGTGTTAGGTTTAGATACCTATCCATGAGGACGGAGGTGGCATCATTCCATACTGGCGGAGGTCCTTGTTGCTGAGGGTTTCACTCATTGCCGCCTACAGTTGGAGTTATTGATAGGTGATGTCATCACATGGATTCCCTACTCTGGAGAGCATTTGGGAGTGTGTTTTGAGGATGGGTACCCGACTGGAGTTGAGTACGTCATTTCCACCCACGGGATTCTTCTCTTCATATATGGAGGATGGGAGCTCTATTTAGGAAAGCGTGCTATTAGGAGCACTACAAGAGAGATTCGTATACCGATCTTGCCTCTTGCCAGACATTATTAGCCTGTTTCGCAGTCACCCGTCATTGACATCCCATTGATGGGGATTGACGGTTTTACATTGTCAGAGGGCCCTTGTTCTTAGGAGATGTTCCAGCATTGGTGGATCCCTCGTACCATTGGAGCTCAGACTCGCGCCACACAATTTATGGGGGATATGGTTCCAAGATCCGTGATGATGACGGATTGGCTAGCCCGTGTTAGAGATCCGACTCATGTGACACAGATTGACAGATTGACTCGGCAGTTGGACCAGTCACATATTTTCATTCGGTATTTGGGCAGAGATCCTGCAGAGGTAGATACTTCTGATCCTTCCAGCTCTGGCGCTGGTCCCTCAGGTGACCCATATGGTTTTGCCGGCGCAGATCCTCCCATGTATAGGCCTGACATCCTTGTAGATAGAGATCCAGTGACTTAGGAGGAGTTACATCAGGTGGACAGGATCGATGATGTAGACATTAACACTCTTGATTTTTTTTGATGTATTTCTCGCTATCTCTTTTGATAGGCCTATGTTGTATGTTGGGTAGCTTCGCCCCATTTCCCTGTATTTTAGCTATATAGAGATGTATTAGATGATGATATACATAGGAATGTATATACAGTTTTCCATTCCCTATATCATATTTCCATCTATTATATCATGCATGTTATTATGTTATGCATATGTATGTATGTTCAGAGATATTCAGGATCGACCCCTAGATGGTCTTATGACACGGCCCGTACAGATGTCATCTTCGACAGTTAGCCGTATTGATCATACCCCACCATTTGTGGTGGTAGCTAGTATGCGCTCAGGGTATGATAGTATATCACCATCAGACATGGTGATTGTAGATGATTTGTAGCAGCATACTATGACCCAATTGATGTTTCAGGTTCCCACATGATTTCTAGAGGGCATGCTAGAGCACTGGGTATCGGAGAGATAGGTTTTTCGATTTGGGACGTAGGAGTTGACTCCTACTATGGAGGAGTATGCATGGTTGACGATGTTGTCGCTGGATAAACCTTGCGTGCATATGGTTATTGGAGACATGAGCAGACAGTTCATGACCCTCATCGGATTGAGACGTAGAGTGGTCAGGACGAGATTACATCCGGCCACGTGATATCCAAACATTTCCTATTTGACAGGTTTGGCTTTGAGGATAGCTATGCACGGTATTCCGGGGATTTCACCACACCGGAGGACCATCGACATTCAGTCAGAGTAGATGTATTGTTTCTATACGTATTGTCATACGTCTTCATGCTGCGGTACATGGATGAGCTGGATATCGGCATCATTATGGTTGTGAGAGCTCTCAGGGAGGGTCGTACCATTGTACCGATGATCATTGCAGAGACTCTGAGGTCAGCTACATATTGCTGCACTTATCCGGCAGGAGTGTTTACAGGTAGCTCGGTCAAGCTATATGTGTGGTTTATGTCACACTTGAGACCGATTGGCACATTTAGACGGCATTGGTTTTGTTTTACCCAGGAGATAGCCATGTCATACTCCTTTCAGCCTGCAAAGTGCACAGATGTTGCATCGTGGTCACCTTATCTGGCAAGGATTAGAGATCCGTTTGCCATATCTCCATGTTCAGGTCTTAGTTCACCCTACAGCTTCATTACTTATGCTCTGGGCATGGATTATCTCCCTCTGACTAGATTGAGGGGCATGATTACTTACCACCCACTGGCCGTGATGTGTCAGTTTGACCAGTTCCAGGATTTTCATCCGTATGAGGGGCGATGAGTCGGCTTCCAGCGTCCACAATCGCTTATCGGCGGAGGATGATCTAGATTGTATGCTGTTGGGATCGTGAGAGTTGGTGAGTTTTACATCAATCATCCGGTTGTTACAGAGAGTATTCCGCATGGATGGAGACAAAGACTGCATCAGCTGTGACAGTATCCATAGTGCAGGGGATTGATTCTGACGATGAGGAGCCTATAGAGGAGGCTGTTATTCCCACCGATGATTTGACTGCTGGGCTGCCAGCATTTGTGATGGATTCTCCCACCCCGAGTGCCACTGTTACTCTGTATTCGACACAATATTTGGAGCAGAGCTTACATCTGATGACCTATGAGAGAGATCAGGCTAGGGCCGCGATGTTGATAGCT